>QANZ01021819.1:0-58168 GCA_003254925.1 Chamaecrista fasciculata | reverse complement strand
TCATTCCAACCAATATGATTTGAGCAAATAAAGATTTGATCTCAAGATTTGATCTTTGAGAGTCAAATTCGATTTGCCCATTTAATTTTGAATTATAATATTAGGTCTAATATTATAAATCAAAAGATATATTGAGATATCTTAGGATATCCAATATCTTAGAGATTTCCTAATTGGATTTAGGATTTCCTAAAACTAGGAATGAGAACACTATAAATAAGGGCTCCAGGCGCCTAACACAAGGACAATTCACAACACACATCAATTCTTGGTCAGACCAAGAATTTCGCATAGAGCACCTATTGAGAGTGAAAATTCGCCTAGTCCTAATATTGTGAGAGTGAGTCGAAATTCTTGAAGGAGAATTGGACCTGCACCTGATAATATTAGTACTCCCCAATCAATCTTGATAATCAAGAACACTTCTTGATTATTCAAGAATCATAGATAGAGTTCCCGTATTCACTTGGGAAGAAGTGAAGGAGGCTAGCACCTGGGCATCTGCCAAACTGCTCGTGTGGATCACCGGTAGAGGAAGGACACTCAGTGGACTTCTCAAATTCGCGAACACGATAAGTCACCGATTGAAATTAGGTAAACATCTTTACTTTCCTGGTATAAACATAGTTAGTGGATCCTGGAAGGAATCACAGAGTTAGCACCTTTTATCAAGTTTTTTTTAATTTTCCGCTGCGCTCCCTCTGTGATTTCCCAACACCTTCAACATCATCAGACTGAGGTAGAGATGCTAATCGGCTACCATCTGCAACAACCGAGCTTGTGTAGCTACTTGCTGCTTCGGCCATGTGTGGTCCATGGTTCTCATCTGCTCTCTCAACGGACCCCATCAGAACCTATCTTCTTTGTCTCATCTCCGACATCATCATCATCGAAACCCATCGGAAGCCACAATCTCATTAGCTCTCTGCTATCTCATCGGAACCCATCTTCTTCGTCTTGTCTCCGCCATCATCTTCTTCACAGATCTAAAATTGGGGATTTGGGGATGATGATGTTGATGATGATTGACTGGGTTTTGAGAGGAGATTTCGCTCTCTATCTCTCTCGATTTCGATTCTAGATTCAGACACGATTTGATGATGATGTTGGGATGAGGAGATGCGATTCTCGATTTCGATTTGGGGAAGATGGGAGGATGATGTTGGGATGAGGATGATGATGATGTTGTTGGGATGTTATGGCGACGATGATGGGAGGATTTGGGGAAGATGGATGGATGACAATGATGTTCTTGGGATGATTTGGGGAAGAAGATAACGAGGCTGCTTCTTTTTTCTTTTTTCAATTTTTGGGATGAGGAGAAAGAAGATGATGATGTTGATGATGATATGAGATGTTGATGATGATGATGATATGAGAAAAGGAATATGGGAAGATGAAGATTAAAAAAAAATTAAAATGAAGATGAAAGAAAATCGTGATGTTCTTTGGGTTTTAGGTTTTAGGGTTTTATTATTTAGAGTTTTAGGGTTTAGGGTTTAAGGTTTTTATTATTTCTAAGGACTAAATTGGAATGTTTGAAAGAGTTTTGAGACACTTTACAATTTTATTTTGAGGATTTGGGACTAAAATGAATGAAAATGATGAAAAAGAGGTGGAATTGAGAATAATGAGATAAGAATGGGTCAATTACCTAATTGTTCAACTTAGATTTTTTTTAGGGTTTAGGGTTTGGGGTTTTAGGGTTTTGGGTTTTAAATATTATTAAGGACTAAATTGAAATGTTTGGAAGAGTTTTGGGACACTTTACAATTTTATTTTAAGGATTTGGGACTAAAATGAATGAAGATGATGAAAAGAAGGGTGAATTGAGAATAATGGAATAAAAATGGGTGAGTGACCTAATTGCTCAACTCAGATTTTTTTTAGGGTTTAGGGTTTTAGGGTTTGGGGTTTGGAGTTTGGGGTTTAGGGTTTGGTGTTTGGGGTTTAGTGTTTAGTGTTTTAGGGTTTAAGATTTAGGTTTTAGTGTTGTTAATATTGGTAATGACTAAATTGAAATGTTTGGAAGAATTTTGGGACACTTTATAATTTTATTCTGAGGATTTGAGACTAAAATAAATGAAGATGATAAAAAAGAAGGAGAATTGAAAATAATAAAATAAAAATTGGTCAGGGACCTATTAGTGCACTGGCCAAAACGTTCGTTTTGGCCAGGGACCTTAAAGTACAATGGAAATATGGTGAGCTGTCGTAATTTTTCTGACGTGGCACATTTTATTTTTTGTAAACATAACGGGGTTTGACGTGGCCATAACGAGACACATCAGCACATAACGGGACACATCAGTGACTGTTATGGCCAAGTCAGCTTTTTTGTCACGACAATATGACGGAGGGACCAATTAGTTAGGCGTTTCAAAAATTCGGGGACCGGCTTATACACTGAGTAAAATTCAGGGACCTATCTGCCACCGCGTCCAAATTTCAGGGACCGCCTTGCTAGTTTACTCTTCTCCCATGTTTACTATTTTTTTTAATCTAGAGTGTCTGTAAAAATGTTGAAACTCTCTTGATATTTGTTATTTACTTTCTGAGTCCATACTTAGTTGTTCAGACTTTGAGTCCATACTCCATACTTATTGTTAGAGTTTGCATCATAGTTAAAGATAACGATGTATGATATTCACATGTGATTATTTTGGATGTGATCTAATATGTCTTGCATGCAAATTACTCCTCTTGGTCTTTAAATTTCACACTCACTATCAATTTTGTCCTCATTCTTTTTTTCGATCTATTTCATTTTCAATATTTTATATTTTGGTCAATTTTATTCCTAGGCCAACTTCTTTTAATAAATTATTGACATATTTCATCATATTTTTCAATGAGTTAAGATTTGAGTTTCCTTTTCTATCAATTTCACATTACATGTCATCAACTACGTAAAATCTACTGTTGATATTTGACTAAAATAAAAGCAAAGGATAAATTGATCAAAATATGAAATGTTGGGGATGAAATTGACAACAAAAAACGAATAAGGACGAAATTGATAGTTAATGTAAAGTTTGGGAACCTAAAGGTGCTTTTGCCTTTTTATTTTTTTAAAAAACATGAATGAAAGTATGAAAGTTGAAACGCTGGTTTAAGCCATAAGGGAAAATAGGAAGAGATAGAGAGGAGGCTTGACATGGAGGTTTTCGTTTAGTTTTTTTTTTAATCAAAACTTCCGTTTAATTAGTGTTTAATGTTGATCTTTTGATATATTTTGTTGGTTCTTTTGAGCATTTAATAACATCTTGATCTTAATAATCTTGGGGCCAAAGTTCTATTTTGGTCTCTCAGTTGTGCTCAATGTTCCAATTTGGTCCCTCAGTTATTTTTCATTCCATATTGGTCCCTCAGTTTTCCAAAACTTGGCACAGTTGGTCCCTCAAATGTTTTCCATCCATTTTTCCGTTAAAAAAAAGACAAAATTGATTTTTAGCTCCTAAAAGTTTGAATTTTTGCATTAAGGACCTTTTTCTCTATAATAGAATCAAAATATAAGAAAGAAGAAATAACTGGGGGGTTTTAGTTTATTTCATACCAAAAAGACAACTTCTTTCTCTCTCTCTCTCTCTCTCTCTCTCTCTCTCTCTCTCTCTCTCTCTCTCTTTCTCTTGTCTTTTGATTCGCGTGTCACCACTCTGATACAGATCAAACTAACAAAACTGTAACAAGAGAAGAAAATAGAAAATGGAAGATCACCAAAGAATGGAAATGGATGTTGCTGTATCAAATTCCTCAAGTGAAAAGGAAGTATACAAATGAGTCCCTATTCGAGGAGGGATCAACTCCAGACCTAAAAGATCTAACCAAAATCATTCATCCTTCCTTATTACAAGTTTACTCAATATATAGCCAAAACTAGCAAATGAATTCACGTGCTCTGCAATGCCTTGGTAACAAACTCCTTCAACCATTTCTTCTTCATCCTTGGGCTCCACTTCACCTTGGCTTCTTTTCTCTTCATGGGCTTGCTAAATAAATTGGCCCAAATTGATATTTTCTTCTTAGGCTTGCTGGACCTGTTGGCTCATATCAATACCTACCCCATCAAAAGCAACCTTGTCTTCAAGGTTGATATTGTAAAACAGAAGCTGCACCTTTGAATTCAATTCTCATGTAGTCACAATTGCATGTATAGGTGTCCGTACATAATTCGTGACATCAAGCAAGTCGCAAAGCACACTAACACTTGAAAATTTGACTATTGTTATCATCATAGCAATAACTTCAAAATGCATCAAGTATGTCCACAAGTTTATGAGGTGAGTTTCTCCAAAAAGAACAATGAAACATGTGAGTATTACTGCAGTAAGGTAGGCAGAACCAATTATAATATATGATGCTCCCACAAGCATGAAACTAGTTGTTTCTTCACCCTATTGTTGGAGATTATAGAGCGAGCGCAGCGTAAAAAGGTGAAATTTAGAAATTTTACAAAACCTATAATCTCCTCCACGGGATCCACTACATGTGTTTATACCAGTGAGATGAGATGTTTACCTATATCAGAGAATGTTGAATGACTGCAATTTCCAAGAAGTCCACAGACTCGTGTCCTTCCTCTGCCGGTGATCCACACAAACAGTTTGGCAGATACCCAGGTGGTAGCTTTCGATCTCTTCTCCAAGAGATCACGGGAAACGATCTACAATCTGGAATCTTCAAGAACACTTCTTGAAAACTCCAAGATTTGGTGGCGCAGAACCAAGAATCAAATTCTTGGCCACACAACTCTAGGGTTATGCGACTTACTCCTCTTTATCTCACACAACTGGCCTAAACCCTAAGTTTTAGGGTTTTCTCAAAACTCTCTTTTTCTCACTTGGAATAGGCGACTTGACCTCTCACTTTGGGCTAGGGTTTCTAGGTGACTTATGTGTGTATTTATAGAGTCCCATTCCTAACTCATGAAAATAGGGAATTATAATCATGAAAATAGGGAATTACTAATCTTGATTATAAGATTACACTAATATTATAATTCAAAATTAAAAGGCAATTTAAATTTAAATTTCAAGATCAAATCTTGAATGCCCACTTCCCATTAGTTGGAATGAGTCAGGAGGATTTGAATTCTTAATTAAAATATTACACTAATATCTTAATTTAAATTCAAAATGCATTCTTGAAATTCAAAATGCAAGATCAAATCTTGCACTTGATCCACAGGAATGCGCCACCTCCTTTATTAGTTTTATAGGAATTTAATAAATAAGATAACAATCCTAACTCTTACGAAGTTATAACCATATTATTAATATCCTTAACAAATTGAATTAAAATATTACCCTAATATCTTAATTCAAATCTGAATCTTGAATTCAAATTCAAATCTTGAATTCAAATTTAAATCTTGAATTCAAATTAACAAAATCATATTTCATTAATTAATTCAAGAGTGAGGCGCCACCCTCCTCTTGTTATCTTTCAATATTATAGTATTTAATAAATCAATAATCCCCTAACTTTTAGGAGACTTTGTCAATTCATTATTCCCTAATATTTTAAATAACAACTCAATTGTAAATAGATTAATCAAATGAACTATTTAACAATTAATATATTTAAACTTGTCTAACAAATCTAAATATTACAAATGTAGATTTTATTTAAGACAAGCTTCATGTCCTAAGACATTCAACCATGTCTTAAATTGTGTCACTAAAGTGACTCACGAATTAAACCCTAATTCGTGTTCTATTACAGTATCTTGATCCTACTCATGTGTGACCCAGCATGCCTCACTTGAAATTGGCAGCAAGCCATCTCTATGACTCACAAATCGAGAGCGGACTTTAGCAAGCCATCACGACTACCCAAAACACGTGAGTTATCGTTTTAACATTTACGATTTAACCTAAGTACCACCTTGTCATAATCCCTATTGTCATACGATATTTTGGTCATGGATAAGGCATGGGAAAGTCATCCTTTAATCCAAACCATAACTTTCTCGATTCCTTCAGTTAGTCCCATTTCCCTGTGTGGCCACACATTCCTTGGACAGACTCATCGAGGGGCCCAGTTAAATATCTCTCAACTTAATGAGGGACAAAATGTTGGGAAATCACGGGCACGCCAACGCAGCGGAACAGGTATAAAATTAAAAATTTAAACGCACAACATAATAAAACAGGCGCACAGTGATTTCTTTCCCAAGGATCCGCTATATGGATCTGTGTCAGTAAAAGGATTAGAGATTTACCCAAAATCGATCAGCAACTTTGTGTCTACGATGCTGAGGAGACCACTACGAATGTGCTCCCTCCGCCGGTGATCCACACGAACAGTTTTGGAGATGCCTTGGTGCTAGCCTCCTTCACTTCTCCAAGTGAACCAGGGACCTTTATCTACGGTGTTCTTCAATTCAAGAACTATTGGAATTTAATAAATCAAATTTGTTAAATTTGTTAAATTACCTTGGTGCTAACCTCACCCATGCGCCATCCCCTAGTCAAATTTGTTGGAATTTAATAAATCAAAATAACAATCCTAACCTTTAGGAAGTTATAACTAATTTGTTATTTTCCAACAATATTGAATTAAGATATTACCATAATATCTTTAGGTCAATCTTTTGAATTTTGAATTCTAGTCTTTATTGAATTAAAATATTACACTAATATTTAAATCCAATTTAGACCTAGAATTTCGACTTACCCTATAATTGTTGAATTAAAATATTACCTTAATATATTTAATTCAATCATTTGAAATCTAGATCAAATCTATTTGAANTGTCCCAATGTGGCATCTTGATCCTGCTCGTGTGTGACCCAGCAGGCCCCACGTGAAGTTGGCAGCAAATCATCTCTATGACTTACAAGTTGAGAGCGGACTCTAGCAAGCCATCACGACTACCCAAAACACGTGAGTTATCGTTTATCGCCGAAACGACTTAGCCTTAGTACCACCTTGTCTTGATCCCTATTGCCCTACGATATTTTGGTCATGGATTAGGCACGGGAAGGTCATCCATAATCCAAACCTCAACTTTCTCGATTCCTTGAGTAAGTCCCAATTTCCAGTGTGGCCACACATTCCTTGGACAGACTCATCGAGGGGCCCGGTAAAATATCTCTCATCTTTTATGAGGGACAAAATTCCATCTTGGTCAACCATATTCCTCAGCACGGTAATCAACGAAACACGTACCTAGCCCTTATGGCTACCCTGCTACGGGTAACGTTAGACTAGGCCAAAGTTTGACAACTACAACGCCAGAATGATGAAGACCTCAGGTCTAAGGGCATCGTGACAGGTGTACAGGAGAGACTAGCTAATGACTAAAACCCATGCAGGACTCTCCGGGTCGGTCCAGCAATTTGTAACCCTTTACACAATTGCACCACGACACTCGTTCTAGCATCTAGTGCATGCATCTCTATGCACCGAGGTCATGCCAGTCTTGGTTCATTTCAAGTTCCCACTTGAATGAGCGACCAGGGACAGTTTAGATTAATTATCCTATAATCAATCACGGACTGTTATCATAGTAAACATGCTAATAATATGATAACCATTAATTTATCTCTATAAATTAATTAATATGTTCAAAACATATTTATAAAATGATTGGCCCTAGGGCACAATCTCCATCACAAAATTCCTTCTTGGTCAACCACATTCCTCAGCACGGCAAACAACTAAACCCGTACTTAGCCTGTATGGCTACCCTGTTACGGGCAACGTTAGACTAGGCCAAAGTTCAGCATCTGCAACGCCAGAATAGTCAAGACCTCAGGTCTAAGGGCATCGTGACAGGTGTACAGGAGAGGCTAGCTCATGACTAAACCCATGCAGGACTCTCCAGGTCGGTCCAGCAACTTGTAACTCATTACATAATTGCACCATGACTCTCGAGAAGCATCACATGCGTTTATCTCTATACACCGAAGTCATGCTGGTCTTAGTTCATTCAAGCTCCCACGTGAATAATCGACCAGGAACAATTTAGAATAATTATCACATAATTAATCAAGGATTGTTATCATATTAAACATGCTAATAATATGATAACGACAATTTATCATTCATAAATCAGTCAAACAATATGTCCATACATATAAAATGATTGGCCCTAGGGCACAATCTCCATCACCTATATCATCTTTGTACCAAACAAAGTGAATTGAATATCATTAGTCAAGAAATTCAAACTCCAATAATCCCATGAATTCCACAGTAACATACTGGTTTTACTGAATGAAACATCAGCGCTAGATTCCTGAAAGATGCACCCTCCCAGATCGAAGGTGTAAGACATGAATTTAACAGCAACAGTAATCTTTTTGCTACCCTTTTGTATCCTAGCATATATGATCACTGTAGCCTTAGAATAAAGTAAAATGTTTGTTATCATGCCATCCATATTGCTCGTCTCCAAGGTTGATATTTCATTGTCATTCTTAACCAAAAACTTCTCTAAAGCTGCTTCCAACATTTGCTTAGGATTGAACTTCTCATTATAAAAATTCCAATTTCCTTCTTTATCACAAACACCCAAAGTGGACAGATCATAGTAATGATTTTCAAGCTTCGAATAAAAATAGATGTAGTAGAAGTTTACTTTTGTCAGAACACTGTCATTTGGATCAAAATGATTAACCATGATAGCATAAGCATCCTTGTACACTTTGGTGTTCAAGGAAAACAAACCAGGGAGTAAGAAAGCATGTTGTTGGACAAGACCATTAAAATGAACATCCTTACAAGAAGCCATCTTATCACTTCCTCCAAAACCATTTTGCCCAAGAACAAGGTACATATCAGTAAATTTTCCTCTATATGACTTTAGATATGAGAATTGGTGTAAATCCATATTAACTGAATCATTAACTCCAATTTCCCTCAACTTCACAGTAGAACCATGACTGCTATAGTTATGATCAATTAACTCAAAAACTTCAAGAGAAATCCCAAACCATCCAATTACTTTAACATCAGTCAAGTTTGTAGCAAGTATGTAATTGTAAAAATTTTCAATAGTATAATCATGGTAATTGCCCTCCCCAACATTATTAGAGATGCAGTAAGACAATAATCCTCCCTCAATTAATTGTCTATGACAGTCAGAAACTTCAACAATGATGCTTATGTAACTAACATCACTTGCATCAACCATGTCCATAAGATAAGCCCCATAAGTAAATGTGACTATAGTGAAACGTTGCCCATACCAGTGTAGTAAGTATGATTGGTATTGGTTTCCCTATGTTTTTGTGATACTATAACCATGGTTAAGTCATTGAGTGACACAAGCAAACCATTGCAACATTCTTCCCAACACCTTAGGTTCATTTGATTATAGGCAAATTTTTTAAGAGGATACAACTCACATTTGAGAGAACATTTAGCCAATCCTCCAAGATCATATATCAAAATGTCTTCATCCACTTTGGTAACTTCAATTTTCAATTGATTCCATGTTAAAAATTTATCTATATGACTACATGACAGTAATTCAGACTTAGGGAGACTTTGTACCTCATCCTTCTTTAGATTACTTGAATTGAATGTCATTTCTGCTGAAAGAGAGTGTAAATCCACTTCATCCATGAGTTTATTTATATCATACACAATGCCATTAACGTCATACTCAGTGCCCAAATTGAGCTCTTGCGGTGTCACAATCTCTTCTTCAAAAACGTCATCCTTGTGCAACTCTAGATCAGAAACCCCTCGACTAGTCAGATCAGCAACGTTGCCGAACTTGCTTGAGCGGTCATCGTTGAAAACGCCATCTGATTCCGCTTGATCGTTCGAGTCATCTAACTCCATTGGATCATTTTATGTCGAACATTTTTCCCTCTTCTGATGTCGTCAGCAACTGTCGTAACATCGATTCGATGTGGTTCAATTTCTCGCCGATGATATCAAGCTTCACCACCATCCTCTCCTACAACTTCGGCATCTGTTTTGCATCAGCTTCGATTCTGTCTAAGGGAGTTTCTTCTGCCCTGGTTGGCACTCAATGAAAGCACCAATTGATACGGATCAAACTAACAAAACAGTAACAAGAGAAGAAAATAGCAAATGGAAGATCGTAAAAGAATGGAAATGGATGTTGCTGTATCAAATTCCTCAAGTGAAAAGGAAGTATACAAATGAGTCCCTATTTGAGGAGGGATCAACTCCAGTCTTAAAAGATCTAACCAAAATCATTCATCCTTCCTTATTACAAGTTTACTCAATATATAGCCAAAACTAGCAAATGAATTCACGTGCTCTGCAATGCCTTGGTAACAAACTCCTTCAACCATTTCTTCTTCAGGCTCCACTTCACCTTGGCTTCTTTTCTCTTCATGGGCTTGCTAAATAAATTGGCCCAAATTGATATTTTCTTCTTGGGCTTGTTGGACCTGTTGGCTCATATCACACTCACTGCTCTCAACGTCTTGCCTC
The DNA here is from genome assembly GCA_003254925.1 of Chamaecrista fasciculata. NCBI lineage: Eukaryota > Viridiplantae > Streptophyta > Magnoliopsida > Fabales > Fabaceae > Chamaecrista > Chamaecrista fasciculata. The sequence continues at coordinate 47,746 of QANZ01021819.1, read as the reverse complement.
TTCATCGGATTGACGTCTCTTTTTTTTTNGGATTTTTTTTTTTTTTTTTTTTTGGTCGGTACATCAGATAGGCCACAAGGCCCACAAAACCGGGAGAACAAGTAGGCCAAACATACCCAGATACAAGCAAGCCTACACTCCACAAGGCTAGATCCAACTTTCAAAGCCTAACCTGGCAACACACCTGGAGGGAGAAGTGGATACCACAACAAGGCAGAAAATTTCACCCAAGCAACACACGAGGGCTGAAGAAAAAATCTACCAAAGTCAACTTTCAGCCTAATCAAACAACTCTGTAGAAGACAAACCATTTTGCTCAAACTCTCTTATCATTTTTTAGAGGATCTTTAAGAATCTTCCACAAAATTGTAGATCAAAAAGAAAATTGCAGAGACAACAAAAATGACGAAAAGATACATAAAGAAAGAAAAGGAAAACCTTCCCTAGTGGAAGGGAGACAAAATGGAGTAGAAGCCAAAGGAAAGAGTGCAAGGTTTCAGCCATGACACCCAAAAATGGGACATGAAAGAAAAGCCATTACAAAAGCTCCCCCTTTCTATTCCAACCTCCCAAAATAGACAGAAAAAACAACAAAAAAAAAGAAGGGGCCGCTGGTATCGTTACCGGAGCCGTCGTCGGAACCGCCGTCGGTGTCGCTGCTAGAGCTGCCGCCGAAAGTGTCGTCGAAGCTGCAGCCGGAGACGCCATGACGTCCTACCAACAGCCCCTCAAAGGGGCTTAAGAGTGAAACCCTAGCAGACGTTCTCTCTCTTCTTTTCTAACCCTAGCAGACGTTCTCTCTCTTCTTTTCTTTCTTTCCAACATGATTGACGTCTCTGATGAAGTCAAAGAGTTGCTCGAATTGGTGGCCAATCAATCCCGTCGGCTTCGCTTTGAACCCAACCCATATGACGAAGCAACCGCCAAACGAGTCCATTTCATTTTGAGAGAGAGAGAGATGTTTTCTTTTTGGTGTGAAATAAACTAAAACCCTCATTTATTTTTTTTTTCTTACATTTTGGTTTTATTATAGAGAAAAAAAGTCCTTAATGCAAAAATTTAAACTTTTAAGAGTTAAAAATTAATTTTCTCTTTTTTTTAACAGAAAAATGGATAAAAATTTTTTGAGGGACCAACTCTCTCAAATTTTGAAAAATTGAAAGATTAATTTAAAACATCGAATATAATAATAAATTAAAATAGGACTTTGGCCATAATCTTAATTGTGTGCATTTTTATTAGTAATCCACAACTTTCCTCCGAATGCTTCTATGCTCTGAGTGGCAAGAGCTCTCTAGTCTCAATTTGGTGATTCATCTATTGGTATCTTCTCTCTCTTGACCTTGTCATAAAATCTAGTCTTACTTTCTCTCTCCTCCTAGCCATAGAGGAAGAGTGGAAATGGCGGCCATGGAGGTTGAAGCTAAAGTAGTTGACAAAGAAGACGAGCAGGTGGTGAATCCATGGGAAGTGTCAGCCAAAGATGGAGGCAAAATTGACTATGACAAGCTCATCGACCGTTTTGGCTGCCAAAGGCTTGACCAATCACATATTCAACGGGTTGAGCGCCTTACTTCTCGCCCTGCCCATGTCTTCCTCCGTCGTGGTGTTTTCTTCGCTCACCGGTATTCATTCATTCCGTTTGAGTTTTAGGGTTCATGGGATTTCAATGTTGATTGATGTATATTTCTTATTTGGTGACAGTGATTTCAATGAAATTTTGGATGCATATGAGCGAGGAGAGAAGTTCTATTTGTATACTGGACGGGGACCATCTTCGGAAGCTTTGCATTTGGGTCATCTGATTCCATTTATGTTTACTAAGTAGAATTCCTTCTCAGTAGTAGAAAAATATGGGTTTAATGGATAAAGTGTAACTCAATTTCTTCTGCAAGTAACTATGCTGCAAGAGAAATGGAAATTTGTAATTAGTATATAACTGCTCAAATCATGTGACACAAGAAAATGAAGACTTGCATTTAATTATCCTAGTTTTGAAAGTATTTTAACATAGGTGAAACTGGACTGTAGGTATTTGCAAGATGCCTTTAAGGTTCCTTTGGTTATACAACTTACTGACGATGAGAAGTTCTTGTGGAAAAATCTCACTATAGAGGAGAGCCAAAGACTTGCACGGGAGAATGCTAAAGATATTATTGCCTGTGGTTTTGACGTTGCACGGACATTCATCTTCTCTGACTTCGACTACGCTGGCGGGTGAGTTAGGCATTAGTGCAGGTTTGTCCTGATAATGTAATCCCAAGTATAGTTTCATAAAGTTTAGATGTTTTATAAAATTTTGGATTAGCTATGATTTTAGGAATTTCATAATAAAGTTTAGATGTTTTATAAAATTTTGGATTAGCTATGATTTTAGGAATTTCATAAGTGCTGAGTTTTAATATAATACTTGAAATTCGATGTTATTGAGGAATTGATTTTGTCCTAGAAATTTATAATGCTAGGAATGGAGTTCAATCTTTTGGGATCACCTTGGATATTGAAATGCAAACAAAAAGGCTTTCGCAGTTTCCTCATGATTGATAGGACTTGACACCTTTATGTTTGATTCGTGGTAGTAAATATCCTTGTAATCATGTACAGAAAATAACCATAACTGTTGAATATCTATTTGGTTTATCAAAACTACAATCACTCTTAATCCATTTAAGTAAAGGGAGCTCCCATTTTAATGAACTCAATTATGTGTCTTCCCAAAATAATGTCTAGTTCACCCCCCTCCCCCCCCTCTCGTATATTGGTGCAGTATGATGAGTTCCATTTCTAAATCTCATGGGCAATCGTTCTGATTACTTGATGTCTTATCGGACACTTAATGATCTTAAAAGTTATAAGATTCTGTTGAATTCTGCTCTACATGTATCACTGTTATTGAATAAAGTGTCATTGCAGAAATTGTGCTGACTATTTGTAGAGTTTATGAAGTTCATTTTCTGTCTAGACAGTTCCTCTTTGACAAAAACTTTCCTTTCAGTGCCTTCTACAAGAACATGGTACAAGTTGCAAAGCGTGTAACATATAACCAGGCTGTAGGCATTTTTGGTTTCACTGGAGAAGATCATATTGGAAAAGTTAGTTTTCCGCCAGTGCAGGTAAGTTTCTTTTCTATATAAGTGCTATGATGAATATGCCATCACATATTTCAGTCAGTGAAATTTTGGTTTTTTTTTTTTTGAGAATTTACCTCATACTTCTTTTTTCATGTCATGGAAAATTTGCACTTAGCTGCAAGTTATTGTTGTATAATGCAGCTCTCTGATCTGGCTCTTAGTGTCCTTCAAATTAAGTTGTACTTACTATGATGCATAATTTGTACCATATCAGCTAAATTTCTACCACTATCTGGAGTTTCTTAAATTGTCTTCAACACTAAACTTTATATGGACTGAGGTTGTAAACACAGCAAATATGGACTGAGGTTGACTTTATTTGAACTGATTTGATCCTCTTCTCCAGTGAAAAAAAATGGAAATTCTGCTTTTATAGGTTTGTGCTTGTTTGATCATAATGGATTAATTGGAAGTTAGTAAGTGAGCTTCATTTGTTCATGCAGGCTGTTCCGTCATTTCCCAGTTCATTTCCTCACCTTTTCTCTGGCAAAGAGAACCTCCGCTGTCTAATTCCTTGCGCAATTGACCAGGTCTTCTTATCGTCACTATCATGGTAATCAAGATCGAGATCTTAGATCGTAAGATCGTGTAAGATCGAGATCTTGATAAGGTCCACCTTGCTAGATCGCACATGGGATCGGAAATGACTGAGATCGTAGTGGGATCGCGATTTTTTGGGTAGGATTGTAAGATCGTAAGATCTTGAAGATCTTGGTTAGATTTTGATTTTCTTTATTTTTCTTAGCATTTTGACATTTTTTTTAGAAAAAACATACTATTTGGTCCTTGAATTTACACTGAGTCAACTAATCATTCCCTGAATAATCAAAATACACAATTTGATCCCTGAAATGTTTCAATTATCAACTATTTGGTCCCTAAATTTAAACTAATTTTATACTTTTTGCTCCTAGAATTTATACTAAATTAATACTATTTGGACCTTGAATTTTAATTAACTTTATACTTTTTGGTTCCTGAATTTGTATTAAATCTATACTATTTGGTCCCTAAATTGTTACATTTTGGTCCCTAAATTTGACTCAAGGACTAAATCGTTGACAATTGTAATAATTCAAGGATTGATTAGTTAACATGGTGTAAATTAAGAGATCAAATAATAGGGAATTTTTTAATATTACTAAAATATTAATATTATTACATATATATTATATTTTTTTTAAAAAAAACTAGGATCTTACGATCCTCGATCCGATCTTCCGATTCGATCTATCCTGTGCCCCTTTCGATCCTTAGCAAGATCTCGATCTTGATTACTTTGGTCACTATGTTTGAACACTTATTTTAATTTGATAGCAAATTGTTATTGACCTAAATGAAAGTGCATGGTAATATCTGATTGAAGTTTGCGTTCTTTTTTGTAAATTGATTATAATTCTTTGGATGTACAATTATGTCATAGTTGTCTTCATATATGTTGATATATATATATATATATATATATATTTGGTGATTATATATGTTGACATTTAAATGAGAAGGAAAGCAGAAAACAAACCTACCGCAACTTTAAAGCATTCCAGCTCGTGTCTACACCTGCATGCCTTGTTATTTTTGAAGTTTCATATCTGGCTTAAGGAGTTTGCTAATTACTGAAGCTGTTGGTTGCATATGTAATGAAATATGTTTGTTCCTAAATAATTGTTGAATTTTTTGTTTCTGATAGTCATCTTGTTCATGGTTTAATACTATTTGGCGTACCTTTGAATTCTGGTTGGCCTTTCCTCGGGAATTTCTTCTTGGAATGTATGAAAATTGATTATAATGGTCTTAAATTACACCTAATGACTAAAAGGTATGCTTAGTCTAATGCTAAATTCTACCCTGAATGCATAATAGTAGTCTATAGTATGTGCTAATAGAGAAGGAAGATCAGAAGCTAAGGAGAAAGAAGGGGACCAAACAGAATGTAATTATTATAAGGCTTAGTTATGATGTCTTTTGTGAACTTCACCTTGTTCTGTTTCAATGATCAGCTCAGTTTTTATAAGATTGGTGGAAGTAAGGTTCATTGTTGCAACTTCAACCACATTAGCAAATAATAGTAGAAGGAAAATCTATAGATTTTAAACCAACAGGGGTACACATACTGTTTCTTGTTTTGGGATGGAAGACGACCTTAGAAATTATTAAGCAGATCTGTAGTAAAGTGAACAGCAGCCAGAAGGATGCACAATCTACTGAAATAGGCCACAAAACATACTAAACAACAATGGTTCATCAGAAAAGTAGGAAATCGCCTAAAAATGCTACGGCAGAGGAAGATCCTAAAACCACCACAAAGGGAAACTAGGGGAACTGTTGGGCAAGATTTATGGGTTAAGTTGTCCTAGTCCAAGCTTGTCAGAGTAGCCACATGCTTGCACTGACATGTTAGATGTTGCGTGGATGTATTGTTTATTGAAGACTTTGGCATTGCTATTTTCTAGGAATGGGCTGGTTGGAATCTTCTTCCTTTGATTGCTGGTTATCAGATTTGAAGTTACTCACCAAAAAATTCCCGGGTACGGAAAGAAGGGTGATAGAACCCCAGCTAAGAACAACTGAAAACAAACCCCAAGTGCAGAATCTGAACACTTGGAAATTAAGCCCCAAGTAACTAAGGATCTTAATACTTGGAAAAGATCACAAATCTCATATATATTTCTCTGATGCATGACATAACAAGGCAAAGGGCATTTATAATACCTTTGCTACCCAACTACTCCTAAAAATAAGGAAACACTAAGCTAAGAATAAGGAAACACTAAATAAGATGGTAGTGGCTTATGGAACTACCAACTACCTACAATGTGGTGGAAACATGATGCCTAACTACCTAAATAACATAACATATAATGGAAATAATAAAAATGAACTAACGTATCCTAGTTGAGAAGTGGTAATGATTGTGGGTTGAGCTTATTCTTTAGGCCTCCTAGCTTAAGTGCGGATGGGCTTGGTAGTGGGGCCTGTATCAAAGGGCTGTAGTGATACCTGGCCAATGAAAAGTTTCTGCTGGTAGGAAGGACCGGCCTAGTTTTGTAAAACAAGCAATATGGGATTAAAAATATACAACTTAGCCTACTATTTTTATTTAATTTTAACAATACCTGAAGTAAGCATCAATAAGGGGGATTAAGAGTTCCTTATCATTATTGTTAATTTTTCTTTTGTCATACTTCTGTACCTCTTTTTTTTGGGGTGCATTATTGCTAACTGTGCCTTTGGGGATTTGCCTAAGACTAAATTTCCTGTCCAGGCAATCTTATAGGTTTACTACCCCACATTGTCCTAGCGGATTTGGGATTTTATCTCCATAGTGCTCCAGAGAAGAATTGAACCCAGGTTTTAAACAACCCCTTTTAATTATACATATTTGATATGGCTTTCAATGACTTTAGTGCAATGTGCTACTGACAAGCCTCGCTGCAATCTTGGGGGTTGATTTTCGGGCCTTGATGGTAAGTTATAATGTAGCATCTGTTTAGTGTAATCCATTGGTTCTGGCCTTCCGTTACTTTATTAGGAGTGACTTTATAAGATAGCAGGATGGACTACTCTTCTAAAACCAACTAAAATATTAGAGAAGAGAGGTGTTGTGGGAAATATAAGGGGGGGGGGGATGATAAATAAGCTCTGTTGGACTTCCCAGTTGCACTTTGTAACACAACTACATGAACTAAGTTTTTACTGCTTTATACTTCATCTTCATTAATCTTTTCCACTTTCCAGTCAGAATAATTTGTTTTCATTTTGTTCTTCAATCTCCCGTGTGAACTTGACTTTATTTTTCTGGTTATTTTTTGGAGGCTACTATGCTTGTGCATTTTAAATTACCTCCCATTTCTTAATAGTTATTCTTTATGACATGTTCAGGATCCTTATTTTAGAATGACACGAGATGTTGCTCCTCGGATAGGATATCACAAACCTGCCTTGATAGAATCATCATTCTTTCCCGCCTTGCAGGTATTCTAACTCTATTGTGAATAAAGGCTTCTTTTATAAATTTGAAATAGGCCAATTGTTGTTTTCCTTGTTTTTTTTAATTTTTATTTTTGGTGTTTAGTTTGGTTGTATGTTTGTGCACTGATATGATTGTATTTTTAATCATAGTTTATTATGAAAAATAAACTTTTTTTCACATAGTTTGCTGTAGTTTCGGTAATTTGGTCATTTTGTCAGTTATGCATGCTAGACTTTTGTGTTTGGGATTGATGTTTTCTCTAGGAAGGTATGAAATGACTCTGAGTTGCCTTTACTTTAAAGTCTTAAGCTTAGAATGAAGTCCATAAGTAGACTTGGGTTTAGTCTGGAAAAGATCTTTCCTTGTCCAGCTGTGCTTTTGCTGCTTGTTGTTTAATAAATTTTTGCTTATAGCTTTGTTGAAATTTGAATACTTGCAGGGGGAGACAGGAAAGATGTCTGCCAGTGATCCCAACTCTGCAATATATGTGACTGATTCTGCAAAAGATATAAAGAATAAGGTTTGTTTCTGAAATTGCTTTACTAAAAGTTATTATGTTAACAATTCTGTACTATTATATCTTGCAGAATCTCTTAATACATATAATGACAAATTAGCTGCATCCCCTCCCCCTCCGTGCCCCTCAACCTTTGTTCTTGTTCATTGTTGAAATATCTTGGATAGTGTACTAGTTAGCAATTCTGAAACATAATGTATATGCAAAATATTTTGTTTTCTTTTCACTCTTTGAAAGCACTTTGGATAATTTCTCCTTGCTATTAAAGCCTCCTTGAACAAGCAGTCAAGAGTCCAAACCTTGCCAAAGACCCTATTCTTCATGATTAAATTAAAATTCAAAAAGCGTTATAGTGGGCTTGAGTTTTGTTCATACTTCAAACAACTGGGATTTCATGTCACATAATATGATTTGCCCCTAACAACTTACGATACTGGGGTTGCTAATTCCTTAACAGTATTTGCGGTAATTAATTGATTATCAATCACAACATTTATTTTTAATATAACTTGGTTCTTACCAGAGAATCAGACGATTAATGATCAGCCTCCTATTGTCAATACTACTATACTTCGCTTTCAAATCTTTTGAGCAGCATATACATCCCATGTTTCTTCCCCTTCATTTGTATTAATTTCTTATCGAATTGTGGTACACGAGTCTCTGTGCAGATAAACAAATATGCGTTTTCTGGTGGACAAGACTCTATAGAGAAACATAGGCAACTAGGAGCAAATCTTGAGGTGAAGATTTCTTCTTATTGCTTTTACTTCTGTTAAAGAACAGTGTACTTGTTGGTTTGAATATAATGAACTGTTGCACGGACAAGATTACTTAAGTTTCCTTCTGTCAATTTTCTAAAAGGAAAATTCAATGTTTTCTAGTGTTCTTGCCCCATGCCCATTTAATCTTTCACTTTTAATTATGTCAATTAGCCAACTACAGCACTAGCCATGTATTTATGTGTAACTCAGCTAATCACACTCACCGCTGTACCAATTTCTTTTAAATTGGTTGCCCTGCTATTCCAAACAATTTGATAAGCCTCTGCTGACGTATGCACGTAGGAAGAAGCCACATCAGCAAGAAAAACCACATCAGCAAGAATACTTGCCTATGAGTGACTCAGATAAGAGTTTCCTACTTTTTCTGAGCATTAAAGACATGATGTAGGGTGGTATGTCGTGGGCATGCCATTTTAGCCATTATCTCCACTTTCCTAGTTTTTAGGCATTTCCCTTTGTTGCACGTTTGCTTTATTTCTGCTTTCAGTTTCTAGCTGGGTATTATAAATACCTTTAGGATCTTTCTGTTATGTTCAGGTTAAGTTTTGAATTCAGTATTGTAATTGGGTTTAGTCCACTTACGGACTCATTTAGTGGAGATTTCTTTGTTCAGATTCTTGCTTAGTTTTCTGCCACTATTCCTATTTTATATTCTGTTCTTCCATACCTGGGTTCTCTATCATTTGGTATCAGAGCCAGGTTTACCTCCACCATGGTTGAAACAAGATCCTCCACCGCCGCTAACCCTCAACCCATACCTGATGCTGCTATGGAGTCTCTTTTGAAGCAAATTGCTGACCTAACTACTGAAGTTGCTGCGTTGAAGAAAGGCAAATCCCCAGATGTGAGACCGGAACCATCTCGCCCCCAGAGCCATTGGAGGGACGAACCTGATGAGTGGGAGAACCCATGGGGTGGACGGGGTTCTTTTAGGCCCCCCTACACCAAGGTTGAATTTCCCAAGTTTGATGGAGGCGATCCGAGAGGTTGGATTTTGAAGGCGGAAAAATACTTCCGTTATTATCAAACACCCGAGGAGTCGAAGGTAGATGTAGCGGCGATGTACCTTGAAGGCGATGCACTAGACCTTTTCGCATGGGTTAATTCAGAGAGGACGCTGCTCTACTGGGAGGAGTTAGTGAAAATCCTCCAAGAACAGTATGGACCAGCGGAGTTTCAAAATCCCGACGAGTACCTCGGCGCCGTGAAACAGACCGGAACTGTGCAAGAGTACCGACTGGAGTTTGCTAAGAGGGCAGCGAGAGTGAAGAACTGGCCAGAGCATTGCTTGCTGGGTATCTTCCTCAACGGCTTAAAAGAAGAGCTTAAGGCAGATGTGAGGATTCATAAACCTAGAAGTGTCTATAAGGCTGTAAGTTTGGCCTTAGAGTATGAGACAAAGTTGGGCTCTATGAAGACTCATAAGGCCCAATCATTTTCGGCCCAAAATACCAAACTCCCAACTCAAAGTCGCAGCCCCACAACACATTCACAGCAGCGTCTTCTTCCAGGGAGTTCGCAGAACACATCGTCGTCATCTGCTAGCGTTACCCAACCCCAAAATTCGTGGGATTTGCAGCGGCAATCAAGGAGAGAAAAGGGGCTCTGTTTTCGCTGTGGGGAGCGCTTCTACCCTGGGCATAGGTGCAAAAATTCCTCACTTCAAATTATGGAGATGGATGACGCCACCAACAATGAAGGGGCTGAGGGGTTCGAAAATTCTGAGGAAGCTGAGAACGAATTGGGTATGGCTGAAATATCCTTTCATGCTATTTTAGGCCATCATTCAACTACCACCATGAAGCTTCAGGGAGTAATCAAGGGTAAGGAGGTGCTGATTTTGGTTGACAGTGGATCAACCCACAATTTCATCTCATCAACTTTGGTTCAACAACTACAACTCCCATCAAAACCGGTATCCTCTTTCGGCGTACAGATTGGGAATGGAGATGTTATTCAGTGTAATTCTCTATGTGAAGGAGTAGAAGTTAAGATGGCCAATTTGGTAATTGTTGAAGACTTCTATCCATTCTCAATTGGTGGGGCAGATTTGGTGCTCGGAATCAAATGGCTAGCATCACTCAACACAGTGCAAGCCAACTGGAACAAAATGTTTCTGATTTTTACTCTGGATGGGAAGCGCTATAAATTGCAAGGAGTACCTCGGAACAGTGTGAGTGAAGCATCCTTGAAGAGTATGGTCAAAGAAGGGGAAGACACTCTGTTCAACAACACTCCAGTTCACTATCAACAGCTGATTCACCAGTTTGCAGCTGTTTTCAGCGAACCCACCACTCTTCCTCCTTTCCGTGAGCATTCACACGCCATCCCTCTCATCCCATATGCAGTAGTTCCAAATATCCGTCCATACAGGTATCCACATGCCCAAAAATCTGAGATTGAGAAACAGGTAGAATCACTTTTGCAATTGGGATTTATTAGACCAAGCACCAGCCCATTCGCTAGTCCAGTATTACTAGTACAGAAGAAGGATTCATCTTGGCGGATGTGCATTGACTATCGCAAGCTAAATCAAATCACCATTCCCGATAAGTATCCCATCCCAACTATTGATGAACTCCTGGATGAACTACACGGAGCACAGGTCTTTTCAAAGATTGATCTTCGTTCGGGTTATCATCAAATTCGGGTTCAACCGGATGACATTCACAAGACAGCCTTTCGCACTCACAGTGGCCATTACGAATTCACTGTAATGCCGTTTGGCTTGACTAATGCACCTTCTACTTTCCAAGCTGCCATGAATGACCTGTTCCGACCTTATCTTCGTAAGTTTGTGTTGGTCTTTTTTGATGACATACTTATATACAGTGCTAACATGGAGCAGCACCGAGAACACCTTCGGCTTGTCCTTCAAACACTTCAGAAGCATGCTTTCTTTGCTAAAGGAAGCAAGTGCCTTTTTGGACAGCCATCAATCCACTTCCTTGGGCATGTGGTGTCACAGGAAGGTCTATCTATGGAGGATGAAAAGATTCAGGCAGTGGTGGATTGGCCCCGACCTACTAATGTCAAGGAACTCCGAGGATTCTTGGGGCTCACGGGTTACTATAGACGCTTTGTGAAAGACTATGGGATTCTTGCCCGACCTCTCACAGAGTTAACCAAGAAGAATGCTTTTCTTTGGTCTAACAAAGCAGAGGAGGCGTTCAACCTCATGAAAAAGGTACTCACTACTGCCCCCGTTCTCCGTTTACCTAACTTTAACCTGGTCTTTGTAGTAGAATGCGATGCATCCATGGAAGGTGTCGGAGCTATTTTGATGCAAGATGAACACCCCGTTGCTTACTACAGCAAGGGAATGTCTTTTTCCAATCGTGTCAAATCTGCCTATGATCGTGAATTATTAGCTCTTGTGCTTGCATTGCAACATTGGAGACACTATTTATTGGGGAGACATTTCTTGGTGCGCACTGACCACAGAAGCCTCAAATTTATCTTGGAACAGCGTCTTTCCACATCTGAACAGCAGCGTTTGATAATGAAGATCCTACCCTTTAATTTCTCAATCTCTTACAAGAAGGGTCAAGACAACCAGGGAGCCGATGCCCTCTCTAGAATGCCAACCCATGCTGAATTCCTTGCTTTTTCTATGCCGGTCCCACTTGATTATGCGGGGCTACTCGAAGCACTTGCCACCGATCCTATCACAAAGGAGCAAATGGACAGGTTGTCTCTTAATCCCACAAGTTTGCCTCCGTTTTCCTTGGCCGGTGGTTATCTCTTTTTCAAGGATCGATTGGTCATTCCCAATTCTGCTGCCCTCAAACAAACATTGCTAGAGGAAGCTCACAATTCTCCCACGGGTGGCCATGGCGGCTTCCTGAAGACACTACACCGCATCCGTACGTACTTCTATTGGCCCACACTCACCAAGGATGTTAAGAGATATGTGCAGCATTGCCTCACTTGCCAGCAAAATAAATATCAAACTCTCTCTCCTGCTGGTCTACTGCAACCTCTTCCCATTCCCAACCAAGTTTGGGAAGACATCTCTATGGATTTCATCACCGGGCTTCCAAAATCAAAGGGGTTTGATACTATTCTGGTGGTAGTAGATAGATTGAGCAAATACAGCCACTTTATCCCTCTGTCTCACCCATTTTCGGCAAGTACTGTGGCTGCTGTTTTTTGCAAGGAAGTAGTTCGACTTCATGGAATGCCCCGCTCCATTGTGACTGATCGTGATTCACTATTTCTCAGCACTTTTTGGACCGAATTGTTCAAAATTTGTAAGACTCGTCTCCACATGAGCTCGGCCTATCATCCTCAAAGTGACGGTCAAACTGAAGTAGTTAATCGGTGCTTGGAAGCGTACCTTCGCTGTTTCACTCACGAACAACCTTCTTTGTGGAGTTCCTTCTTGGGGTGGGCTGAATACTCATACAACACGGGTTTTCACTCCTCTTCGGGCACCTCTCCTTTTAAAATATTGTATGGTCGAGACCCGCCAGCCTTGCATCCCTTTGTTCGGGGGGAAACTAACTTACTGGATCTGGAACAGCAATTAGAACAGCGGGATGAGCTGCTACGAACTCTGAAAATCCAGCTTCAAAAGGCCCAAGAACGCATGAAGGCTCAAGCCAACTCCAAACGAAGGGATATCTCATTTAATGTGGGTGATGCTGTCTTATTGAAGCTTCAACCTTATAGGCAGCGTTCTTTGGCCAAGCGCAAAAATGAGAAGCTTTCTCCCAGGTACTTTGGCCCTTACTTGGTCAGTAAAAAAATCGGGGCTGTTGCTTATGAGCTGGAATTACCACCTTCCTCTCGCATACATCCCGTCTTCCATGTCTCTATGCTTCGACCTGCTGTGGGGCAAGCAACACCATCCACCCCTCCTCCCTTGCCTATCAACGATGCTGGTGAGTTGCTTTTGCAACCTGAGAAGGTCATGTCCCACCGTTGGCTCACTGGTGGCGTACTTGAGCTGCTCATCCAATGGCAGGGTCGTCCACATGAAGAATCCAGCTGGGAGGATTATGATTTACTTGCTGTCCAGTTCCCTGATTTCCACCTTGAGGCCAAGGTGAATTTCCAAGGGCGGAGTATTGATAAGCCTCTGCTGACGTATGCACGTAGGAAGAAGCCACGTCAGCAAGAAAAACCACATCAGCAAGAATACTTGCCTATGAGTGACTCAGATAAGAGTTTCCTACTTTTTCTGAGCATTAAAGACATGATGTAGGGTGGTATGTCGTGGGCATGCCATTTTAGCCATTATCTCCACTTTCCTAGTTTTTAGGCATTTCCCTTTGTTGCACGTTTGCTTTATTTCTGCTTTCAGTTTCTAGCTGGGTATTATAAATACCTTTAGGATCTTTCTGTTATGTTCAGGTTAAGTTTTGAATTCAGTATTGTAATTGGGTTTAGTCCACTTACGGACTCATTTAGTGGAGATTTCTTTGTTCAGATTCTTGCTTAGTTTTCTGCTACTATTCCTATTTTATATTCTGTTCTTCCATACCTGGGTTCTCTATCACAATTACTTTGCCTTTTGAACCTGCTTGTTACCCCCAAGTATTTAATTTCCCAAGATTGTTGAATATTGATAGTTTTGGACATTATTCAGGTTGATATACCTATCAAATACCTTTCTTTCTTCTTAGAGGATGATGCTGAACTTGAACGTGTGAAGAAGGTCAGATTTTTACTGTTCTGGTCCAATTTTGCACAATCTAAAATTTTTACCAGCAGCATAATAATTAATAAGAACTGGTCTCTGATTCTCTGTATTATTCTTCCCTAGGAGTATGGAGCTGGACGCTTGCTAACTGGTGAAGTAAAGCAGCGCCTAATTGAAGTTTTGACTGAAATGGTAGAGAGACATCGTAGAGCTCGGGCTGCTGTGACTGAAGAGGTGCGCTTTCTGTACTCATGGATATTGATGGACATCAGTTGAGGATTTAGTAATACTGGTTTTTGGGTTGTTCTATAAGTGGGGCTAAGATTTAGTACTATTTACCTCCATTAGATATCCGCAGATGCAGATTTTATTAGTCCAATTCCTGTATCTGGCTAGATAACTGGTGCCAAGTGACCAGAGGGTTTCCAAAGGACTTGAAAAGAAAAACAAATATATAATGTTTTTCTCTCTAATTTTTTTTTTTAAAAATCATTTCAACTGTTTAAATTAATAGGGGTCAATTTCAAAGTGCTGGTTAGTTCTTCAAATGGAGAGGGGAAAAGTCATAATCCTCCTGTCTCTACAGAGCTCAATATTTTCCTTAAATTGGACAAGAAGTTATAATGAGGTTGCGATCATGGTTTGCCTGAAATAAGCATTTTGTGGGTGATTAGGTCAATTTTTTTTCCTAGGAACCCTTGGATGTGCTCATGTGCACTACTTGTTAACCAAAAGAACTTGCACAATTCATTCATTTCTGTTTTTATGACCAGAAATTCTTTCTTGATCTCAATTTGAAATTATTCTCTGGATGTATGTGATGATCCACTTTTTCAAAGTACTAAGTTGAAGTATGGTGTGAGCTATGAAATGTAGAATACATCTTTTCCTCAAGCCTCATATCTACTGAATGAAAAGAAATAAAAATAAAACTAAAAGGACAATGATAGCAATGCAGCTTCTACCTGGTACCCATTTTTTAATTAGCATATTAGTTGTTTTCACCTTTATATTGCTACTTAATTTTAAGTTATCGTGACAAAATAATTCTGAATACCGGACCTAATGCTTCTTAGCATGAATGGCCTAAAGTGGTGGAATAATAGATAGAAATTATTTCCTTCAAGTCTGTCTCTCTTCCTCTCTTCTCTCTCTCTCTCTCTGTTTTTCTCTATCTTTGCTGTCTTTCTTAACTCTGTTGTATATCCTTACATTTTCTATGGAGTTCAGATAATTTCTTATGTTGTTTTTCTTTCCCTCGTTATTGTCTTTGATTTGCATATCTTAAGTAGAATGCATGTAATTGGTGGGTAGATTTGAAGTTGTGAAAGGATACATTATTTTTTTTCCTTTGTAAAAAAAAAAAAGAAAAATAGATAAGTACAGTTTTGTTTTGGCCGGAGATAAGTACAGTTTCAGTTTTGTAGTAATTCAGTTAATGAATAATTACTAGAAATTTTAATTTTGAGAAAAAGTATTTATGATTAATGAGAACTGAAAAAACTCTAAAGTTATTTTAAAAAATAATATCAAAATTAAATAAAGAGTGGAATTGCATGCCAAAGCCAAACTGCTAGTTTTATTATTGCTGACCTTAAAAGGGGTTCCATTGGAATGGTTATCTTCAAAGTTTAAATAATAAGGAAAATTTAATGTTTAATTATGAATCAATTTGCTATACTTATCAAGTTATCATGGTGATTTTGTTTCATTGTACATAGTTCACACCATTGACATTAATGAATAGATTCTTGACTTAAGTTCTTTAGTTTCTAATGGATTTCATCTTGATACTTGATTAAACTTTAGTGCAAGCTGTTTGTATGTTAGATTGGCTATATCTTTTATATAATTTGCGGAGTTGAAGATTAAATGCAAATGTTACAGCCTTATCATTTTCAAAATATTTTTCTTTTACAGATGGTGGATGCATTTATGGCTGTAAGACCACTTCCCCACATGTTTGACTGAAGTTCTCACATTGATTATTTCTGCCTGATTGTTCTGAGATCAAGGACAAACTAGATATAGTTATTTTCTACATTCAAAGATAGGGTATATACTGAAGACATGTTCTGTACGGCATTTTTGTCTCAGAGGATGTTACTTTGAAATTTTGGTTTTTGTATTGGATTTTTCAGTGGCTACTTTGCATGTGGATGGCAAGGAAATGTTGTAACGAGTATTCATTGGACAAACAGCATTGCAAAGAAGTGGAAAAACTTGTCACTAAATATATTGACAATTGGATTCCGTCTACTTTTTCTGTTACTTATCTGTTTCATAGGAATGAAGATAATATAAGTTCGGATTTTTTTTTTTTTGGTGATAACAAGGATTAAACTAGATTAGCTAGTAACAAGGCGAGGGAGGCAGACACTCCTTTGATCATTAGCAACAAGCTCTTGGCATCCAGGAGGAGGAGCTTCAAAAATCTGTGGAGAAGAAGTTTGTGGAAGAATTAAAACTTTAAGGTTGTGTTTGAATCAGGTGAATTTGGAAAGGAAAGAAAAATTTGGAGGCATTTAAATTATCTCAAAAAAATTCTGTTTGGGTAACGATTCTTAGTAATTCAAATTAGATGGTAACTGTATGAGGTATTTTTTGGTGAATTTTGGAAAATTCTCTTGTTCTTTTAAATTTTAGATAAGAAGAAAATAATTTAAATTATTTTTTCAATAAAATTTAACTCTGCAAACTCATTTTATTTTTTATCATGCCAAAAAGTCAATATATTTTGTAAGATCTTAATTTTTTTTTTAATCTTAAGTTTGTCCTCAAATCTTCTTTGTAATGATAGTCGTTGGGCAAGATCTTGTTTATTTTGTCATGATCTTGTTCACATAATATACTTGGCCTTGTTGCCAATCTGATGGGCCTTTCATTTTGTGATTAAACCCATAAGTCTTAAGTCCGATTTGTCTCGGAACTTAAAGTTCTTTGTAAACTTCGCAATAGTGTTGTCACACCCATTAATTCAGGTTGCATAATACAATCTCACTTTTCTCTTGCTCCATGGTGTTGAAAAATATGAGAAGTTTTGACAAAAATTACCAACTCTTATACTTTAAGTCAAATCACACCTTACTTATGCTGGCTAGACTTTACTTGCTTGCATTAAATGTGATTATGAGATTACCCGTGAAAGAATGAGAAAAATATTCTCTTGTGGTAATCAAATTTGTTTCTATAAATATATTCTTCAAGCATTTTAGTTTATTTGAATCATATTTAGACAAATAGAAGTAGGGTGACAAGATGAAAAAAATGAGTACAAAAACACATATAGGTTTGAGAAACGGATCTTCATACCACTTCAAGAAAATGAACTCAACCATGGACAACCATCTTCCCAATTTTAGTATGATATCTCGAGAAAATAAGAGTTGGAAGATGAAGCTAAGATGAAGATGATATGGTGATATACTTTGCTCTAAAACTAAAACCAATGACACGAATTGAAAGATTTCTCTATATTTTATTCATACTTGATTTAATTAAATAGTTTTTCGGATGATTATTGGTAACATTATGTATTAAATTAACCTCAAACACTATAATACTTATAAGCTCCTTGCAGTCTCAAGTAAGCCTATTGAACATTACTAATCCACCTATTCACATGGGGATTAAATTATTAATGCATTAAGTTCATGTACGAGTTCCCTTAGGCTAGTAGGTATACAAGATTCTACTAACAAACCCTCATAAATTAGTGTCTAAGAGCCATTAAATATGACCTATCTTAAGGGTCTCTTGTGGACAACTGGTAAGACTTCCTAATACCTTGAAGCTAATCAAGATAGAGCAATTAAAATATAATAATTGAATATAATAACATAAAGACCCAAATAAACCTCAAAACAAAAATATAATAATACCAGCATCAAGTAGATCTGTATAGGAGCCTGAGTGTCCTCCTCTATTTATAAAACCCTTAGTGGTGAACCTTTGAGTGTATGCCAAGTTATAAGAAGCTTAGGAACTTGAAAAGTTCTCTTGGTTAGTGTTAAGTTGTAACATGACTTAAAAAATCGGGTGTGGTGATCTTTATTTAAGTTTGGGTTCTATGTATAGTTAGCTTGCCTTGGTTATAAAAACTATCTCGCTTTGCACTTGAGAAGTAGATATAAGATTGAAATTATCCTTGATCTCGACCACTATAAATTTGGTGGTGTGATTCTCTCTTCCATGAGCTCTTACGAATCTTTTGTGATTTTCTAAAAGAATATGTAAAAATGTTTCTGTTTAGGAACCTCTATAGGAAACTAACTTTCTATGAACTTGTTTTTGTAGAGATTTGCAAAAAAATTTAAAACTCAATTCATTCGCTCTTGAGTTATTTACTTGTTGATTTGACCAAATCTTGTTACACATTTTGGTCATCTTGTGGGCATTTTATTTAGTTAATTTGCATAATTGGCCATGCCAATAGATAATTATACCCCTGCTTTTCTTATTATAGTGACAAAACAAATTTTCTTGACACATATCAATCACCTCAACTCAATTGTTGAAGCAAGGGTTGGATTTTACTAACCTAAATGAGTTGACATTTTGAAATAACTGAGGCCATCAACGTCGAAGGTGGTTTGAGTTCTTTAAATCTCCTTAGGAGTCAAGTATCGGCTTAGTATGTGAGTTCTAAGCGCATGCGCGTCTCTCAAACCTTTCCTTAGTTTTTGTTCACTAGGTCCTCGTTGATTGTTCTAGTAAAGCAATTAATGAGTTATATCACATACCCCAAGTTTTTAGGGTGTGTTTGGATGAGGTAAAGTTTGGGGGAAAATATTGTTTGAAAGGATTTAAATTACTATCAAACTAAATGCATTGTTTGGATACAAGCATACTAGTAATTTAAATTTCATGAGAATTTGAGATGATATTCTTTAGTAGAATTTACAATTCCACCTCAAGAGGTGGAATTTGTAAAATTCTTCCATTGACCATTTGCTCCAAATCTCCTTTCTCTCTATGAACATTGTAAGATGACAATTTAACACCAACTTCTCGGGTCGAACCGGATCAGGCGAATTTTTCTGGATGGTTCGAATCGAGTCGAATTTTTCGATCGGGGCCGGATCGAGCCGGGTTGGCCCGAGCCAAATTTTTTGAGCTGGGCTAGAACTAGTCGAATTTTTCGGGCCGGGCCAGACCGAGCCGAATTTTTCGAGTCAGGCTGGATCGAGTCGAATTTTTCCGGCTGAGTCGGCCTAAGTGAATTTTTGGCCTGACTCGAAAAATTTGATTCGATTCGGCCCAGCTCGAAAAAATTTTGCTCAGTCTGACCCCGCTCGATTATGAAGATCAATAAACACAATACAAATCAATAAACATGATTATGAAGATCATATATCGCAATTTCCCTCGTTTTCATAGGTTTTAGTGTTTTCAACATTAGAGAGGCAACCAACTCAATGGTCCAATCCCAGAAACATTTTATTCACAATTTTATGCTATCAACAACCTTAAATTGACATAAAATAAAATACTAAGTGATAATAGGCCCAATAATTAGGAGGCCCAATTGACAGAAGATGCCCTTGGCCCAGCACGCCATAGGCCCATAAGGTAGGGTGAGAACGCCCTTAACCCCGCTAGGGCAAGGACGCCCATAACCATAGAGGGCATGGGCGCCCACGGAGCATAAGATCGCAAGGAATAAGGAAACATTCCTTGAACCAATCAGGAACCAATCAAGGATCAACCAAGATCCGTTGTCAATCAAGACAAATCGCTCAGAGATCCTTCCCAGGGATTCTGCCTTGGCCATCATGGCGCCTTATGCAAATAAGGAAATAGTGATTCACTTATACTTAATTGGCAAAACAATATCTTCCTACATGAAATAGGAAGGATTATGATTCACCTCTCATATGAAGATATATCTTCTTACAATCAAGGAAGTTGCCTTAAATGGACTCTCCTCAATGAGCCTATAAATACAAGATGGTAACTCTATGAAAGGTACGTTACTCACGCTACTTATGCTAGCTCATATTCTCATCTCTTATCACCCAACAATAACTTAAGCTTCGGAGGTGAATCACAGGGGAGACCCCCTGTGGTTCATTATCTTGGAGGAAAATCTTGTGGTGAACCGGGAAACGACCATCGACCAAATCCTAGTTCATCACTGGCGCCGTCCGTGGGGAACAAACAAAAAACCTTTGTTTCTCTAAAAATTTTGAGCATGGAAAAGATGGAGAAATTATTCGATCTAGGGAGTAATTAATAACTCTCAAGCTCACATACCTTTGCTATGATTATTTATTTAGCATTATTATTATCATTATCATTATTGTTGTTATTATTATTATTATTATTATTATCATTTAATAATAAAGAAAAAAAAAGAATTTTTCTACAGGAAAACCCCCAAAAACAAACGCGCAGGTTGATTTTGAAGTCCTTACGCCGCGCAAGCTCAAAACGCTAACCACGCCGCCGCTGTCCTGATTCCGTCAAAATCAAGCAAATCCGGCGAAGCTCAAAAGCAACGCAGCACGACGATGGAGCCACTGGTGACATCATCGTCGGCGGGTGCTCAGGCTGGCGGAGCGAGAGATCAATTGCGAAAAGGCTCCCGAGGTCGAACCCCATGGGTCACTCTGTTTCATCACAATCGACACGATGGCGTCGCCGGAGCAAGCGAGGGAGCAGCGGCGTTCTGCGAATAGCAACGTCATAATCTCATCGGAATGTGGAGCTCGGGGTAAGCTCGGCTTTCAGTTGGAGATTGTGCCCTAGGGCCAATCATTTTATGTGAAATGTTATGAACATTTGGATTAATTTATAGAGATAAATTAATGTGTTATCATAATTAGCATGTTTACTATGATAGCGTCCGTGATTAATTATGAGATAATTAATCTAAATTTGTCCCTGGTCGATTGTTTTCGTGGGAACGAAAATGAACTAAGACCAGCATGACCTCGATGCATAGAGATGCATGCACTAGATGCTGGGACGAGAGTCATGGTGCAATTACGTAAGGGGTTACGAGTTGCTGGACTGACCCGGAGAGTCCTGCATGGGTTTAGTCATCAGCTTGCCTCTCCTGTACACCTGTCGCGATGCCTTAGACCTGAGGTCATCATTATTCCGGCGTTGCAGTTGTCAGACTTTGGCTTAGTCTAACGTTGCCCGTAACGAAGGAGCCATAAGGGCTAAGTACGGGTTTGGTTGATTGTCGTGCTGAGGAATGTGGATTGGCCAAGATGGGATTTTGTCCCTCGATGAGTCTGTCCAAGGAAAAGAGTGGCCACTCAGGAAATTGGGACTTACTCTGGAAATCGAGAAAGTTGTGGTTTGGATTATGGATGACTTTCCTGTGCCTAATCCATGACCAAGATATCGTAGGACCAGAGGGTCTATGACAAGGTGGTACTAAGGTTAAGTCGGTTTTGGTAAAAACGATAACTCACGTGTCTTGGGTAGTCGTGATGGCTTGCTAGAGTCCGCTCACGACTTGTAGGTCATGGAGATGACTTGCTGCCAACTTCACGTGGGGCCTGCTGGGTCACACATGAGCAGGATCAGGACACTGTTTAAAAGGGACACGAATTAGGGTTAATTCATGGGTCACTCCGGTGGCACGATTTAAGACACAGCGAAATGTCTGGGACATTAAGTCTTGTCTTAATTAATCTACAGTTGTGAAATGATTAATGGGGATTAATTATTTACAATTAAAATATTAGGGAAAAATAATTCAGATAAGATTCCTAAAAGTTAGGAAATTATTGAATTATAAAATTCCCCAATATTAGTATGGGGGTGGCGCCTCTTTTGTGTTATTTGGATTAATAAAATTATTTTATTAATTTAAATAATAATTTGAATTCAAAAGATTTGATGGAGATATCAAAAGATTTGATTCAAATAGATTTGGTGAGATCTCCACTCAGTATCTTTGGTGAATCATGAATTCCTAAGAGTTAGGAAGGTTTTTGATTTATAAAATTCCAAAGATAAAATGAGGGAGGATGGCGCATTCTCTTGTGGGTCCCATGGGAAGATTTGATCTTCCATTTGATACTCAGAGATTGCATTTTGAATTTAAATTGAAATATTAAGGTAATATTTTAATTATAAATCCATGTCCTAAAATAATTATATTATCAGAATATCATGATTTTAGGAATATTAAAATCACCAAAAATTATGTCTATAAGTAGGGAGCAAGTCGACTTGCCCCAGACACTGAACCCTAGCTCACTTTTGATTTTCTTCCTCCTTGTAGAGAGAGAGTGAAAATCGCCCTTTGCATCTAGAGAGAGAAAAGTCGATTTTTCTAAGAGTTAGAAAGAATCCACTTGGCTCCAAAACTAGGGTTTGTGAGAATAGAGAATTTCAAGAAGGTGTTCTTGTGGGTGCTTTTCTATTGCGCCACTTTAGTCCTTTTGTTTCAAGAAGGAGTTCTTGAGTTCAAAAGCTCTGTAGATTGGCCCCTGGTTGTTTTGGAGTAAAGAACGGAAGGCTAGCACCTTGGTGCCCGAGAAACTGTTCGTGTGGATCACCGGCAGAGGGAGAACGCTGAGAGTGGACTCCTCGCACACGCCTTGTACAACTAGCCGATTGAAACTCGTGAGGTATACCACTATCTAAAAGTTTTAAATTCTGCTAGCGGATCCGTTCGGGAATTCTAGGACTAGGCGCTTTAAAGTTTTTTATTTTTATTCCGCTGCGTTTTGGCGCCTAGGATTCCCAACACTTTTTGTGTTCGCCTCTCGTTGTTCGGCGGCGTTTTCCTTTCTGGATCGCGATGAACCTGAATTCGAGAAATCCAAGAGCAGTTAGAGTTGAGGTAACAAAGACACACATCAATAGCCTTGTTTCCCCCTGCGTTTACAGATGCTGTTTGTTGGATTACCCTTATCTGCATATTTATGATACCCAAATTGGGGAGGCTTCAATTTTTCCTAGTATGGTGCGTGAATTCTGCCTGTGTTTTATATTGTTATGACTGATTGTCCCATCTTATTGAGAAGAGGTATCTCAAATGTTAAAGCATCAAGGCTTTCCATTAACCTATGTTTGATAATGACTGAATGTTGGTTCTGCTTCTTAAACACATACACACATGTATATGTTAGTGCTTTGCTTATACCTTGACACAATACTAACTAAAATGGAACAAGTCTTTGGAAAGTCGAACTTGCCATCGAAAATGTCACCATCATTTATTACATACTTGATCACTTCACTGTTTATTCTAGTGTTTTGGGTGATTGTGGACAGCTTGAGGAATTTGTGTGGTATACATACTTTGATGGACTTGGGTGCAAAGGAATTGTCGGCTCTACATGATATTGTAACTCAAAAAGCTTCTTTTATTTTGCTATTACATTGAATTCACATGACGTGTTTACTCGATGGCAAAAAATGACATCTACAATTTGTGTTTAAGTGTGTTATTTGTGAAACCAAGTCTAGTTGTTTCTTTATGCAAAGTCCAATTTGCTGTTTGATTAGCTTGACCACATACCCCTTTTTACTCAGTACACATAATTACATCTGCTTAAAGCGCTTCTATCTTGGAAGGACACTTTTATTGAAATAGAGTGATGCAGGATTTAGTGAAGAAAAATTCACACCTCAAGCTGGATAAGCATGTAGCATTTTTTCTAAAATTCACACCTCAAGGGTATCTTATTACAAAATATTATGCTGCAATAATGGCTATTGTACAAGCACCTTGTCAAAGGTCTCATATTACCAGTTGGCGATGCTGACTTATCAGAATGCAAGTTTATATTAAATTAGCTGCCACCAACGGCACGGGCGCCACCGCCGTAAACGTAGGCGCCGATGGGAACGCGGACGCCAATATAGATACAGGCGCGGACGCCGAGGGCTGTTGGGAAATCCCGGGGAAAACACGCAGCGGAAGCAAAAACGTATAACAAAAAAACTTGCGCTCCCCAGGAAAATCCCACCCTGAGATCCGCTAGTTGAATTTAAAACCAGATATGAAAAATGTTATACCTCAAGCTTTCAATCGGATGGTTGAACTTGGCGAGTTTAGAAGTCCGTTTGCACGTCCTTCCTCCACCGGTAATCCACACGAACAGTTTCCCGAACACGAGGTGCTAGCCTCCTTGCTTCTTTCTCCAAAGAAACTCGGGATTGAATCTACAGCTTTTGAACTCAGGAACTCCTTCTCTGAATTCCAGGCTAGGTGGCGCAATAGAGTAGAAGACAGCAACAAAACTCCTTTTGTTCTTCTTCTCTCAAGAACCCTAAGAACCCACAACTTTCGATTTCTCTCCTAACCCCTTAGAAGAAAATCGACTTCTCTCTCTAGGAAGGTGGGTGGCGAAATTTCTCTCTCTACAAGGATGAATTTCGACTTCTCTCTCAAGAGCTAGGGTTTTTCACAAAAGTGCCTGACTTGTTTTGAGCTAGGCGACTTTGATCTATATAATTACCAAAATTATGGTAATTTTATAAATATAAAATCATGATATTACAATAATATCATATCTTTAAGACTTGAATATCTAATTAAAATATTACCATAATATTTTAATTCAAATTCAAATCCCTATCTCATAGAATCAAATTGAAGATCAAATCTCCCAATGGGACCCACATGAGATAGGCGCCTACTTGCTCCAATTTATTGGAATTTTATAAATCAAAAATAACTCCTAAAAATTAGGAAGTCATAACCAACTT
Source organism: Chamaecrista fasciculata (assembly GCA_003254925.1). Classification (NCBI taxonomy): domain Eukaryota; kingdom Viridiplantae; phylum Streptophyta; class Magnoliopsida; order Fabales; family Fabaceae; genus Chamaecrista; species Chamaecrista fasciculata. The sequence goes on along the minus strand of QANZ01021819.1, from coordinate 23,013 downwards.
ATTTTATTCCAATGTTTTTGAATTAAAATATTACAATAATATNTCTTAAATTAGGTCACGGAGTGACCCACGAATTACCCTAATTCGTGTCCCTTATAAAGTGTGTTCTAATCCTGCTCGTGTGTGACCCAGCAAGGCCCACGTGAAGTTGGCAGTAGGTCATCCCTATGTCCTACAAGTCGTGAGCGGACTCTAGCAAGCCATCGCGACTACCCAAAACACGTGAGTGATCGTTTGTTACCAAAACCGATTTTAACCTTCGTACCTCCATGGCACCGACCCTATTGTTCTGCGATATCTTGGTTATGGATCAGGCACAGGAAAGTCATCCATGATCCAAACCTTTACTTTCTCGATCTCCTTGAGTGAGTCCCATTCTCTAGCGTGGCCACGCATTTCCTGGACAGACTCATCGAGGGCGCCAGTAAGATATCTCCCAATTTAATGGGGAACAAAGTCCCAATTTTGGTCAGTCCACATTCCTCAGCACGGCAATCAACCAAACCCGTACTTAGCCCTTATGGTTACCCTGCTACGGGCAACGTTAGACTAAGCCAAAGTCTGACAACTGCAACGCCGGAATAATGATGACCTCAGGTCTAAGGCGTCGTGACAGGTGTACAAGAGAGGCAAGCTGATGACTAAACCCATGCAGGACTCTCCGGGTCAGTCCAGCAACTCGTAACCCCTTACGTAATTGCACCATGACTCTCGTTCCAGCATCTAGTGCGTGCATCCCTATGCAACGAGGTCATGCTGATCTTAGTTCGTTTTCGCTCCCACGAAAACAATCGATCAGGGACAGATTTAGATTAATTATCTTATAATTAGTCATGGACGTAATCACAGTAAACATGCTAATAATGTGAAATCCATTAATTTATCTTTATAAATTAATCCATATGTTCATAACATATATAAAAGAGGATTGGCCCTAGGGCACAATTCCTAACAGACTCCCACTTGCACTAGGGTACAATCATCAATCTAGCTGTTCCTACCCCTAGGTACACTGATCAATGCGTCTTATCCCCATTGACGATACATGTCTCTCATGTATGACCCTTGCAAGCGGCTTTGTCAGAGGATCAGCAACATTATCCTCGCCTGCTACTTTGCAAATCTTCACATCACCTTTGTCAATCATCTCCCTGACGAGGTGAAAACGTCTGAGTATATTTTTGGTCCTCTGGTGGGACCGTGGCTCCTTGGCTTGCGCAATAGCTCCACTATTGTCGCAATACAGGGTAATGGGATAAGATATGGTCGGAACCACACCAAGCTCGGAGATGAACTTTCTAATCCACACAGCCTCCTTTGCCGCATCTGATGCTCCAATATACTCGGACTCCGTTGTAGAATCGGCAATCGTGCTCTGCTTGGAACTCTTCCAACTCACGCTGCCACCGTTCAGGAGAAACACATATCCTGACTGCGATTTGAAGTCATCTTGGTCGGTTTGGAAACTAGCGTCTGTGTAACCCCTTACACATAGCTCTTCATCAGTTCCACCGTAAACCAAGAACTCATCCTTAGTCCTTCTTAAGTACTTAAGGATATTCTTGACAGCGATCCAATGATCCTCACCAGGGTCTTGTTGGAATCGGCTTGTCATACTCAGAGCAAACGACACATCGGGTCGAGTACATAGCATGGCATACATGATGGATCCTATGGCCGAAGCATAGGGGATCCCACTCATGCGACCTCGCTCAACAAGTGTCTTCGGACACTGTTTCTTGCTTAGGGTCAGCCCATGATTCATCGGAATGAATCCCTTCTTGGAAGCTTGCATACTGAACCTCTTCAGTACCTTATCCAAGTACGTGCTTTGACTCAACCCAAGAAGCCTACGAGATCTATCTCTATAGATCTTGATTCCTAGAATATAGGCGGCTTCTCCTAGGTCCTTCATTGAAAAGGATTTTCCCAACCAAGATTTTACAATCTCTAAGGTTGAAACATCGTTTCCAATGAGTAGTATGTCATCGACATACAGTACCAAGAACACAATCGTGCTCCCACTAACCTTCTTGTAAACACAAGGTTCATCAGGGTTTTGTAGGAAACCAAACTCTTTGACTACCTCATCAAAACGATGATTCCAACTCCTGGATGCTTGCTTCAATCCATAAATGGATCTCTGAAGCTTGCACACCTTGTCTGGTGCCTCAGGATATTCAAACCCCTCGGGTTGTATCATATACACATCCTCGGGCAGGCTTTCGTGAAGGAATGCTGTTTTGACATCCATCTGCCATATCTCATAGTCGTAATATGCAGCTATGGCAAGGAGGATCCTAATGGATTTGGCCATTGCAACAGGCGAAAACGTTTCGTCATAGTCTATACCATGACGTTGCGTAAATCCCTTCGCAACTAGCCTCGCCTTGAAGATGCTGACGTTGCCATCCATGTCTGTTTTCTCTTTGGAAACCCACTTGCACCCTACGGGTTTTACCCCTTCAGGTGGAGTGACCAAGGTCCAAACTTGGTTGTCGTACATGGATTGCATCTCAGCCTTAATGGCTTCAACCCATTTTTCTGAGTTGGGATCTATGATGGCCTCTTGATAGGTGGTGGGCTCACCACGCTCCGTGAGCAACACATCCCTGTTTTCAGTCACGAGAAATCCCTATCTCTCTGGCTAAAAACGTGTCCTATCAGACCTTCGTGGTCCTTGTGCTTCTGGAGGAGCTTCCACAACACCTTGTGGTCTTTCTCCAGTTTCCGTCTGTGCCTCTGATGTGCTTTGTGGATCTTGAACTCCTTCAAGATCTACCTTACTCCCACTGTTTCTTTTGGAAACAAGATCTTCCTCTAAGAAGATCGACTTCTAACTACAAACACTTTGTTGTCAGATGGGCAGTAAACATAGTATCCCCTCGTTTCCTTGGGGAACCCTACAAGCACCTTCTGGGAGATAGTTTATCGTTTGCTTAACGAAAACTTCACACCCCCAAATTTTGAGATAAGACACTATGGGACTCCTCCCATCCATATCTCATATGGTGTCTTCTCAACTGCCTTAGACGGAACACGGTTAAGTGTGAACGTGGCAGCTTCCAAAGCAATTCCTCAAAAGGATCGCGGAAGATCAGTTTGACTCATCATAGATCGAACCATATCAAATAGGGTTCGATTCCTCTTCTCAGAAACACCATCCCTATGGGGTCTCAGAAGGGGCAAGTCGTGAGACCATCTCACAGCTTCTAAGATGATTAACAAATTCTTGACTCAAACACTTGTCTTCTCGATCAGATCGAAAGACCTTGATTTTCTTGTCAAGTTAGTTTTCTACTTCACTTTGAAATCTCTATTTCAAAAGACTCTAACTTATGCTTTAATAGGTAGCCCAAGTCAAACCTATTAAAGCAGCTAGTAAGAGTAATCTCCTTCAGCTTGGGTACTCATGGGTCCACATACATCACTATGTATGATCCCCAATAAGTTCGATGCCCTCTCACTGTGGCCAGTGAAAAGCACCTTTGTCGTTTTCCAAGTAAGCGAGATTTGCAAGCATCATATGATTCAAAATCAAATGAGCTTAGAAGTCCATCTCTATGGAGCTACTCTAGGCGTTTCTCGTTTATATGGCCTAAACGACAATGCTAAAGGTATGTAGGATTAGATTCTCCAATCTTAATCCTTTTGTATCAGTGTTATAGATATTGTTATCGTGTCAACGACAGACTCATCGAGGGCGCCAGTAAGATATCTCCCAATTTAATGGGGAACGAAATTCCAATTTTGGTCAGTCCACATTCCTCAGCACGGCAATCAACCAAACCCGTACTTAGCCCTTATGGCTACCCTGCTATGGGCAACGTTAGACTAAGCCAAAGTCTGACAACTGCAACGCCGGAATAATGATGACCTCAGGTCTAAGGCGTCGTGACAGGTGTACAAGAGAGGCAAGCTGATGACTAAATCCATGCAGGACTCTCCGGGTCAGTCCAGCAACTCGTAACCCCTTACGTAATTGCACCATGACTCTCGTTCCAGCATCTAGTGCATGCATCCCTATGCACCGAGGTCATGCTGATCTTAGTTCGTTTTCGCTCCCACGAAAACAATCGATCAGGGACAGATTTAGATTAATTATCTTATAATTAATCATGGACGTAATCACAGTAAACATGCTAATAATGTGAAAACCATTAATTTATCTCTATAAATTAATCCATATGTTCATAACATATATAAAAGAGGATTGGCCCTAGGGCACAATTCCTAACAAGGGGAATACAGGCGCTGCCGCGAGCATGGTTTATCAGATAAGTTCAACTTCTAAACATCTCTCCAATTACGAATTTGGTATTTGCCATTATTTGATCATAGATTTCAATTAATCTGAGAATTCTTGGGACTCTGTATGGTAGCACTCGCTTCAAAATTATTGTCATAGCTTGAACAAAATTTGAGATTCTGGTTTGAACTAGAAGCCACATGAGGTGTTTGACATAATGACTACGAGAACTTTGACAAAGTTATATACATACTTACATCTTTGCTTGTTTTACTTTGATAAAGTAATCACAATTGTACATGGTTAGCTGTATGGATGAACCTTGAATGTGCCAACAACAGGTTGATTTTGATGCCTGGATTAACTGGCCTGCTTATTATGTGGATAAAATGACATCCCTTGCTTCCTTTCACTAGCACATGCAATTATTTTTCTGCTTCAAAATACCATCATTACTGCAAGGTATCATAGTACTTTCGTTCCTAGATTTCTTAACGGATATATAAAATCCTTTTTGGCCCTTGGCTCAATTTCATCTGGACTGGACTTGTTTGAATAGTACTACGCATAGAATGCTTGGTTTTGGCACCATTTTTCAAAAGGCAAGGCATAGCTAGACAATATTGTTTTAGTCTTTCTCATATATGCTAACAAGCATTGTCTTGGCATTAGTATTATGTGATGACTCATCATCTTCTTTATTTAAGAACTCAGACACTTCTCAGCACTTGGAAATCCTTACACCAGCGTCGCCGTAAGTGTGGGCGTTGTTGTAAGCGTAAGTGCCGCAGTACGCGAGGCGCCGCTATGGATATGGGCGCCACCATAAAAATTCCTGAGCAATTAAATGTTGGGAAATCACAGAGCGCCGCGCAGCGGAAGCAAAAATTAAAGACTTTAAAACAAAACAGGCGCACCCTGTGATTTCTTGCCAGGATCCGCTATATGAGTCTATATCAGAAGAAGGAATAGAATTTTACCCAAATCAATCGGTAGCTTTCGTAATTGCGATTCTGAGAAGTCCACTCCAAGTGCGCTTCCTCTTCCGGTGATCCACACGAATAGTTTTGGAGATGCCCAGGTGCTAGCCTCCTTCACTTCTTCCCAAGTGAATATGGGACTTCTATCTACGTTCTTGAATTTCAAGAACAATTCTTGAATTCAAGGAAAGTGGCGCCTCAAGCTTCACACACAAACCCTAAAACTCTCTTGGTTTATGCATGCCTTTCTCTCTCTAGAAAATAATCGGCCTCCTCTCTCTCTAAGATGAAGGTCGTGTTGGAGATTGTGCCCTAGGGCCAATCATTTTGTATATGTTTGTAGAAACATATGTTTTGATTAATTTATAGTTGATAAATTATGTCGTTATCATATTATTAGCATGTTTACTATGATAGCAATCCGTGGTTAATTATGAGATAATTAATCTAAATCTGTCCCTGGTCGATCATTCAAGTGGGAACTTGAAATGAACTAAGACCATCATGACCTCAATGTATAAAGATACATGCACTAGATGCCGCGCGAGAGTCATGGTGCAACTATGTAAGGGGTTACAAGTTGCTGGACCGCCCCGGAGAGTCCTACATGTGTTTAGTCATTAGCTAGCCTCTCCTGTACACCTGTCACGATGCCTTAGACCTGAGGTCTTGACTATTCCGGCGTTGTAGTTGTCAAACTTTGGCCTAGTCCAACGTTGCCCGTAGCAGGGTAGCCATATAGGCTAGGTACGAGTTTGGTTGATTACAGTGCTGAGGAATGTGGTTGACCAAGATGAAATTTTGTCCCTCATAAAGATGAGAGATATTTAACTGGCGCCCTCGATGAGTCTGTCTAAGGGAGGCCCAATTGGCAGAAGATGGCCTTGGCCCAGCACGCCATAGGCCCATAAGGTAGGGCGAGAACGCCCTTAACCCCGCTAGGGCAAGGACGCCCATAACCATAGAGGGCATGGGCGCCCGCGGAGCGTAAGATCGCAAGGAATAAGGAAACATTCCCTGAACAAATCAGGAACCAATCAAGGATCAACCAAGATTCGTTGTCAATCAAGACAAATCGCTCAGAGATCCTTCTCGGGGATTCTGCCTTGGCCATCAAGGCGCCTTATGCAAATAAGGAAATAGTGATTCACTTATCCTTAATTGGCAAAATAATATCTTCCTACATGAAATAGGAAGGATTATGATTCACCTCTCATATCACTGAAGATATCTCTTCTTACAATCAAGGAAGTTGCCTTAAATGGACTCTCCTCAATGAGCCTGTAAATACAAGATGGTAACTCTATGAAAGGTAAGTTACTCACGCTACTTATGCTAGCTCATATTCTCATCTCTTATCACCCAACACTAACTTAAGCTTCGGAGGTGAATCACAGGGTAGACCCTCTGTGGTTCATTATCTTGGAGGAAAATCTTGCGGTGAACCGTGAAACGACCATCGACCAAATCCTAGTTCATTACTAAGTGTTATTCAACAAAGATCACAGCCCGAGTCGGAGTGAGTGGATGGTCTTCTTCTTCTCCTTCTTCTACGTTGTCGACTTCATTTGAAAGAGCTCATAAGCAGTGAAAAACAAAATCCAACTCAAACTCCAACTCTAGGGTGTCACGGGGAAATTATGTCATAGTCATTGGGCTAGAAATCATCATCTTGTTTGGCCTAATTTGATGATGATCCTTGTCGAGGTCTTCCTCTGGATACTCTAATCCTTCTTGGGGTCTTCTCTAATTCCTCGTCAGATCTTCTTTTTGGGTCCTTCTCAAGATTCTCATCAAGAGACACATTTTCAAGAATTTCATCGTCTCAATACAATAAATTCTAATGTATTATATATAGTGATTTCATCGTTACTTGAAGCTTCTTACCTCATTGTAATATAGAAAACAAAATAATAACCTTATTTTGATAAATGCATAAATTTTCACATAAAAGAAATAAAAGAAAATAAGCATTTCACAAAAAATCACTAAACAGGCTTGAAACAATTTCTAAATATATCATATGATCTATCAAAATGAAGATTTCGATTTTACGGATGTTTAGAGACAAACAGCACCCCAATTAGAGTTCCCACGCGCCTACACGCGCCCTGAGATGCCAAAACACAGAAAAATAAAAATAAAAAATAGCGTTCAACACCCGCATCTCAGGCACGTGAGCTCCACGCGCCGCCTCACAAGCCTCCGACAGTGACCCGTGCGGCAACACCGGTTTTCACTCACCGTCGGCTAGCGAGTGGTGGGGTCTTCGTGTCCAACTGAGGTGCCATGTGGCGTCACGTGCCATGTGGTATTCAATACCCATTTTTGAATTTTTTTTATATCTGGATTTTTTTTAACGTTTTGGGCCTGGACCGGTTCGGTCCAACCGAACCAATCCCTGTCTACTTCGCATTTTTTTTTTTATATATGAAACGGCAAAACGACGCCGTTTTTGGGGCTGGAGGTTGTCCAGCCAGATTGCTCGGCAAAACGGATACTAACTACAAACTTCGGAGAGCCATAACTTTCTCATCCGAACTCCGCTTTGCACAAATTTTATATCAAATTTTTTGTTTATTTGTTCTCTACACAAAGGTACAATTTTCATAATTTGAAAACGTATTTTTTCAGAAAACGAAAAGATCACACATACATAAAAATAAGAATGAATATCTGCACTATACATCGTCCCACCATATGTATTGAGAATCAATACTTCAGGAACGATTCTATAAATTAAACATATACAATGGGAGCACTTCAGCAAAAAAAAAAATGCAAACGATAAAACGATAAACATACATATATCATACTTTCATGGCTACCATACATGTTAGACCAGCAAAAGAAACATAGCAACCATATATATATAACTTGGCTCTGATACCACTGAAAGGTTTCGGGCGTACCTGGATAAACGATACCAAATACTCACGCGAAGACCCGGTCACAATATCGAACTCGGATCCACGAACTAATCGTTTCTCACAACAAAGGGATCGGTAGAGATGAAGAAAGAGATATAGAGATTCACATAACTCCAAAGATCAGAATCTTTTCTCAAAACTCACACCGATCAGTTTTCTCTCTTGAGAGGAAAAAAACTCCAAAACGTGCATGTCTCCAATTTCCTAATTCTCATAATGTGTGATATATGAGGTTAGTCACTTGCTGACTATTTTGCAAAATATCTTTTTAAATAATAATATATTATTATTATTATTTCAAATAATATATTATTATTATTTGAGTAGATATCCCCATTATTCTCTCCCACTTCCATGAATCCTTACTAACTCAAAATTAATTAATTAATTAATTAATGCAATAAATAATGATAATAATAAATATTATTATAGGATTAAGGTTGATTGGGTCCAATCTACCAAGGGTGAACCCAGATTGCAATAGTATAATTTGTATCAGTGTTGTCAAGATTGCAGGCTATTTTCTTGTAAGATCGTGCATTTTCTGTTTTTGGGTAAGATCGGTTTAGGACCGCTATCTTATACATAAGGTTGCTTTCTCAATTTTTTTTAAGTCTAAAATTGCATTTTTGGAGATATCCATTTGTTTTGGAGGTCCAAAATGCTGCATTTTTTTTTTTAAGTCTAGATTGGTAATTTGTTATACATGTTTTTTTGAAATTTTTTGTTTGAAATTAAGTCCAAAATGCTGCATTTTTTTGAAATTGTTTGTTTGTTAGCTTAAGACTTAATTTACAATGAACTTATTGACACATTGACGGTTAATTATATGATAAGATTATAAAATTATAATGTTGGATAAAGATTAGTGTTGTCAGAACCGAACCGGATAGAGACTCGGACAAGCATTCGGTTCATGATCTAATTGGTTTAACCGGATGACTCAATAAATAATTATTTTTAATATATTAAATATAAATACTATATATTTTTTGTTTGTGGTTTAAGAGATGCATTTAATTTATTACTAAATACATTTCTTCATCTAAATAATATAATTTTTCTCTCCACTACTAAAGATTATAGATTAAATACATTTTTTCAAGCAAGTGAATGGACTTAATGTATATTAAACAAGATCTAATAAGTCATAAATTCATAATAGTTAATTAAATTCAACATTTCGACCCTCAAATTTCAAGTTCAACACAAAATAGAGGAAGATGACCAAATAAGAAAATGAATAGAGAGCATAAGCAAAAAAAAAAAAATTGAGGTTTTTTTTTTTAAAAAAAATAGTTGGACCACTGGTTCGGTCCAGCGGTTCGACCCCGGTTCGCCGGTTTTGTTCGGTTAGAACCGGTTCAATCCTGTATGAATTTATTGAAACAAAAACTGAACCGAAAACAAGAGAAGGAGGAGTCTGCAACTCCTCGCTGTGCGGCCAGATCTGAAAGTAATGTAGAGGAAGGCGGCGGCTAGGGTTTGGAGAGAAAAGGGAGAGAGGCCGAGAAAGTTCTATATCAAACCTGACAATCTTGTAGAAGGTGAAAGCTTGTAAGGTTACGTTCTTTTCGATTATCTTCAGTTTTGTTATTGTTATTTATTTTGATTACCTTGAAGAAATCTCTAAGCATACTCTAATTTTCGGTTTCCCAAGATATTCCCCAGTCTAACAGGCCAATAACTAATCTTTCACGGATTTGTGTTCCATTTAAGGGTCCGCCACATACTATAATTTTATTATAGATCAAAGTGCATTTTTTATCTCATATCTTTTGGTTAGGTTGTAGAATTGATCCCATATTTTTGGGTTTGATGTAGTCTCATATTTTTTTGGTTAGGCGGGAGTGACGGTGAAACTTTTTGCAAAAAAATAGGATTAAATCTGTTACTTGATCAAAAGATATGAGACCAAAAGTGTTACGGGACCAAATCTGCAACCCGAGCAAAAAATATGGGACCAAAAGTGCAACAAAAAAAAATTATAAGGCCAAATTAAGACCTAAGTAAAAGTTGTGGGACTAAAAATGAAATTTGACCTTTATTATATGAAAGTTAGAGATTTGAGCACAACCTTTTTTTTTTTTTTTGTTTGGTTGGGTCCCATAAACATTTTGGATTAAAATTAAAACTTATCTTCTTCAACTTCAAGCCCCATCGAGTTCCCAAAACAGAACATTCCTGTGTGGAGCATCTTCCACTGAGAAGCTAGTAACATGCTCCTTCAATCGTGTTTTCACCACCAAAACGTCTCTCTTTCATCATCTTCATGTTATGCTCCTCCTCTTCCTCGACAATTTTCCACTTGCACCCTTTCACAAACCCTAAATTTCCAGAGACTCTCCATCAGATGCTCAATATCGAAAATACATGGCTACGGAACCGTGGACTACGAGCGACGGCCCATTGTGAGATGGAACGACATATACCGGAGGATATCGCTGATGAAGAACCCTGACTTGGGTTCTGCAAGCGTGTTGAATCAGTGGGAGAACGAGGGGAAGACTCTTACAAAATGGGAACTGTGTAGAGTGGTGAAAGAATTGAGAAAATTCAAGAAGCATGATCGAGCTCTAGAGGTAAGAAACCGAAACATGTATTATTTATTTTATTTTTTACCTCTTTGACATCGTTTAGTTCATTTTCAGTGCATTTTGGTTAAATGTTGTGATTTATATTGTTACTTCGTCAATTGTTATGTAGTTCATCTTCATGGGTGTTTTTTTTCCAAAAATATTTGTACTGTTACTTGTTTATCCCATGGTCTTATCGACTGATTGGAAAAGCGAAGGAAATATGGCTAAAACTAAGAATTTAGGTATGTGCTGAATTGCCAGTCTCAACTCTCAACCATTAAGTTTGGGATATTAGGCGGAGGCTCTTCAAGTTTGTAGAAAGATCAACTAGTAGGATAGTATTTCTAGAACAGGAGGCACCATCTGCTAATTTAGTGCTCCAATTTTTAGGGTGTTGAAAGATACACGAGAAAACTAAACTTTACCCCTCTAATCTATACACCTATAACCACTCAAAGTCTGGCTTGTAATAGTTTACTCCCACTCTGTTAAAAGGGTGAAAGAATTGACAAAATTTAAGAAACTGAAACATGTATTATTTATTTATTTATTATCTCTTTGATGTCGTTTAGTTCGTTTTGAGAGCATTTTCGCTAAAAGTAGTGATTTTGTCATTTGTTATGTAGTTCATCTTCATGGGTGTTTTTTTTTTGTTTTAAAAAGTATTTTTATTGTTACTTGTTTATCCCATGGTCTTATCAACTGATTGAAAAAGAAAGCGAAGGGAATTTGGCTAGAACTAAGAATTTAGGTATGTGCTGAATTGGCAGTCTCAACCATTAAGTTTGGGATATTAGCTGGAGGCTCTTCGAGTTTGTAGAAAGACCAACTAGTTGGATAGCATTTCTAGAACAGGAGGTCTGAATTTCTCACCATCTGTAAATTTAGTGTTTCAATTCTTTAAGATGAAAGAAATTTTAGGGTGTTGAAAGATACATGGGAAAACTAAACTTTAGCCTCTAATCTATACACCTATAAATACTCAAAGTCTGGCTTGTAATAGTTTATCCCCACTCTGTTAAAAGGGTGAAAAGAAAGTTGTATTCCCCTAATATGATACCAGCCTCTTGGCACTTTGGTTATTCTTTACTCAATCTAAACATTAGACCTTCATCTTTTACGTGGCTAGGCACACTGTGTATAATAACAAGACTGAAAATGTTACATAGTCTGCCCCTACACTTTTGACTATTGCACTGATAATGAATGGCAGTGCACAACTTGATTTGCAAAATGTTGAGTTCTTAGGAATTTTGCAAATTGGGGTTGGGGAAAATGACGGAACATTCATATTTTTGAAATTGCATCTACGGCATCTGCATCTTTTCTCTTATTCTCACTAAGTTCTTGTCTATCGCAAATCTTCTTAGCTGTCTCTTGCTCTTGCTTACAGACTCTTGTGATGTTTTCGGTTTTATCACTTCCTTAGTGGTTTGGTCAATTTTTAATATAGCAATGTGATAGGAAAGTTGAACTTTTGGATAGTCTTGATTTTTTTATCAGTGGTGGAGCTATTTTGAGGTTGAACCAAAGTGAGAATCTTCAATTGTAGAACTTTGATTATGATGCCTCCATTGGGACTCTGTCTGGTTTTAGGAACATTTCACCATATATGTAACCGGTGAAGGACCATGATTAATTGATTATGCATAGTTTGTTCCAAAGCATGAGGACCCACTATGTTTAGCAACCAAAAAAGAGTTTGTTCTACTTATTGCTGTATGTTTTCTGGTAGTCATCATTTGACATTAAACAAGTTATATGCTTGGGAGAGACGATGAAGGAAGTGAAGGTATAATTTTCAATTTTCTACCAACTGCTAGCAATACTCACAATTTACAAAATGAAAATATTGCCTCAAATACAGTGGTTTGAAGATTAAACTTAAAACTGTTTCCCTTTTGAAATCGATTTTGTTTTTTTTAAAAAAGGAAATTAACTCATAATGATCTCCCTTCAGTCAACATGAGTAAAACTTTCTTGTTCACATTCCTACATTTTTCCTTCATTATGAAATGTGTCAGTCTTGTTTGTGGGTGTGTTAATCAGTCCCTTACTCAGTGATCTGTTAACACTTTATTATATGATAATATTTTAATATTTTCTTTCCTTACTTCCGGAGGGGGGAACTTGTTACAAGGCAAATTTAGGGAGGTGAAAAATGTAATCGGTGTATGGTTTAATGGAGTAAAGTGTAGTTTCCCCAAGATGTTAAACTAAACATGTATAATGTGATACAAATCGGGCCTTGATTCTTACTATTGCACCATGCTCCAGCTGGTTTTGCTCTATTTTTCTGCAATTCTGATTTGTCATCATCATCAGCTTAATCTGTCAGAAGGACACAATGGAAGGCGTTGATTCCTGTTTATGTAATTCATGAAGTGAGTGCATTCCTAAAGACCAGCCAATTGGGTAGCAGTGTCATATGGTTTGAGGGTCAATTTATTTAACTTATGATTTTTCACTGTGAGACTTCTCATCGTTGCCTACCCCATTTGAAAGGTGTTGCTGACAGCCTACTCTAGCTACCTGCTCTAGGTGGCGTATGACTCTGGTGGGTCCTAAGTCCCTTTTGGCATTATGTAGTCCTTTTAATCTTTCGTGTTGGCTGGCTCTCAATTAAAGCACCAATTGATATTACTCAAGCCTTGGGTCAATGGGTCCTGACATTCCACTACATAACACAGCCTTGGTACTAGTTTTCTAACTTTGGGTGAACACTGCAAATTCTGGCATCAGTAGTTATGACGCATGATTGCTTCTAGGACACATAGCATAAGGCTTTGATATTACTTGAGCCATACCTTGTCCTTAACGAAACTAGCCTATTAGCTAGGGATGCCTCAAAGCTTTACTCTTTAGTATTTTGTACCATCTTAAGTCTTGATTGTTGCTTAAAGTTAGACTTATTATATTAGTATACTATTGTGAGTGAAGGAAATACAAAAGAACAGATAAAAGCTAAATGGAAAAAAGATAGAAATAAAATATGCTGTTGAGTTTTGAAGGTTGAGTCTCTTGGCAAACTCTTAAGTGCAAGAGCTGCTCTCCATTTCAAACAGTTTTAATTGTTACCACATCGTTTAAAAAGGGGGAGAAAAGAAGTCGGGGANGTGGGGGTGGAGGGGGAAACAAATAAAGAAGAGGCTGCATGTTTGAGAGTTCGTTTTGTACCTGATGTGGCAGTTGCAATATTCATCAGTATCATTTTTGAACTACCATTCACTGCAGAAACCAAGAGTGGACATTTCCCTATTGGCAATGTCAATATTTGCAATCTGAATTAAAGAAATAAATTTTGCCTGAGAGCAGCAAGAAGGGTTATGTACATACCGAAGTAACAATTGTGTACTAATTTTGTCCTTTGGAGGTAGCTATGTAGCAGCCTTTTCAAATCCATGAGTGGAGTCGGATCCAAGCCAAGGCTATCTGGGGAGGGCCAATGATTCTCTGAGCCTAAGAAATCATGCTTTCTTTGTCAATTTTTTAGAGTTACTTGAGCTTGGAGGATTAGTCTACAATGTTTGCTCACAGAGAACACCCTTAATCTCTTATATTTGCTTTTCATGAACTGTATATTATTTGGAGAGTTCGAATTAGTGAATATTGTTATTTCTGCAAATATGTACAATTAAAGCCCCTTTTTTCTATTGGCCAAAAAGAAAAGCCCCTTTTTTCTGTTCAAAATTAAAGCCCATTTTGTTTCCCAATATTGTTTTATGGCATAATGACTTCTAAATTTATTGGATGATGGTATTACATATTTTGTTCACTTTATCTTTTGCAAACAGTAAAATCTATATATATCTTTGCTGGCGATGGTCACTTTTCTCATTAAAAGATGGCCTGAGGGCACCTGTACAAAATTTATTTTCAATTATTGTTTCCATTATTTTTTAATCCTGGTCATTTGTAGAAGCTTCTAATGTGTGACGTAAGTTGTTCAATATTCGCAGTTGTTTCTTCAGTAATTAATTTTAGCTTTAATATCAATGATTTAGTAATATTAACCTTGAGCAATAATGACCAATTTTTCTCTTTCTACTCTTTGCTCTGTAATATTTAATAATTAGCCGTGAAATCATTGTTAAACAAAATACATTTACCTTTTCGCAAATCATGCAGGTATATGATTGGATGAACAATAGAGCAGAGAGGTTTAGAATATCTACAAGTGATGCTGCTATTCAATTAGATCTTATTGCTAAAGTTCGAGGAATTTCTACTGCAGAAGAATATTTCCTGAGGTTAGCTGATAAATTAAAAGACAGGAGGACCTATGGGGCGCTTTTGAATGCCTATGTGCATAGTAAAATGAAAGAAAAGGCTGAATCGATGCTCGACACCATGAGGAGTAAAGGCTATGCAACTCATTCACTTCCATTTAATGTGATGATGACTCTGTACATGAACCTAAAGGAATATGATAAAGTTGACATGATTGTTTCAGAAATGATGGAAAAAAAAATACAGCTAGATATATATTCATATAATATCTGGTTATCTTCTTGTGGATCCCAAGGATCTGCAGAAAAGATGGAAGAAGTATTTGAGCAGATGGTAAAGGATAATTCCATCATTCCCAACTGGACTACATTTAGCACACTGGCTACAATGTACATTAAGATGGATTTGTTTGAAAAGGCCGAAGAGTGCATGAGAAAGGTTGAGAGTAGAATCAGAGGCCGAGATAGGATACCTTATCATTACCTCCTGAGTTTATATGGAAATATTGGTAAAAAGGAGGAAGTTTATCGTGTGTGGAATACCTATAAATCGGTTTTTCCCTCTATTCCAAACTTGGGATATCATGCTATTATTTCCTCTCTGGTTAGGATAGGTGATATTGAAGGTGCAGAAAAGCTTTATGAGGAATGGCTTTCTGTAAAATCATCTTATGATGCTAGAATTGGAAACCTTCTCTTGGGTTGGTATGTCAAGAAAATGGGCAACACAGATAAAGCTCAAGATTTCTTTAACCATATGCTTGAAGTTGGCGGAAAACCAAATTCAAGTACATGGGAGGTTCTTGCTGAGGGACACATAGGAGATAAGAGGATTTCTGAGGCCTTGTCCTGCTTCAAGGAAGCTTTCAAGGATGAGAGTTCGAAGAGTTGGAAGCCAAAGCCGGCAAATGTTTTGGCATTCTTTGAGCTCTGTCAAGATGCCGATGACGTTGCGAGCCGTGACGTCTTAGTCGAATTGTTGAGGCAGTCGGGACATCATAAGGACCAAGTTTATGCATCTGTCATAGGATTGATCTGATAGAGAAGATGGTAAGAGTGTGAATGAGATTGAGGATGATGATTCTCAAATGCTTCTCAATCAACTGGAGGGATAGTCTTTGATACTCACATGTGAGGTGAAAAGTGCAGTGCTAGTAGCAAGTAGGGAGAAATTGATGCCAAAGCAGATTTTGACGCATGTGCGTGCTCCTTTTGGTTTTGCTAACTGATATTGGAACATTAAAGTGCAGAATTTCTCGATTTTATTTCTTTGTGACATTTGAAGGTTTGCTTCGAATGGAAATAACTGGTAACAAGACCTTCTCTGTCCCTTAGATTTGTATTAACTTTTTTTTTTTAATATATTTTTTCATATAAAATCTGGATGATAATGTTTACTGTGATCTTTTACCTATAAAAGTAGCATAGATAAAAATTCAACTAGTCTGATTACTTCTACGAATCATTTCTATGAAAATTATATATAGCTTTATAATTAAAATAATCTATTTTGATAATAATTATGTCATTTTTCCACATATAATGATATTAAATCAATTTAGAGATATTTTGTGCACAATTTATTAAATTAAAAATATTTGCATAATTATTATTTGTTTGGTCATATTTGATAAATTTGGAGTTATTAATTTAACTTTTAAAACATTTAAAATAGTTATATGATTGTCTCATTTTGATTTTTGACTATAATGTTAAAAGGAGTCGGCAATTATATATAGTAAGAGTAATTTAACGTTACGCACCAACTACCTCTTCACATGATTAAGATGTACGCTTTCAGAAAAAGTTGTGTATAGAATTGTGTTATCGTTTTCTAATTAACGTTAAATTAATGTATTAAGCCATATTTTAATTATTATGTTATACGGCCAAAGTCCTATTTTGGTCCTTCAGCTTAATGTTTTAAATTGGTCCTTCAGTTATTTTTCCTTGCATATTAGTCTTTCAGTTTTTCAAAACTTGGCACAGTTAGTCCCTCAAATGTTTTTCATCTATTTTTCGAGGGTTTGGGGTTTAGTTTATTTCAATTGTCTCTCTCTCCATCCCTAAGCCATTGAAGTAGATGAAGAGGCGAGTCAGCGCGATTTCTACGATTTCCTCACGTTCCTGACGCTGCCGTCGGAGGATTTCTCCGGCGAACCCAACGTGTGGTCTTTCCTGTCGAAGCACGTGCTGCTTCCGCCATCGTCGGTCTATTTCCTCACCTGTTGACGTGGCACATCCTGTTCTGAGTTGGCAATCTGACAGACAACCCAAAATCGAGCCTGGAAGTGGTGTGCATTGACGTGGTTGAAGAGGATGTGGCTAGATTCAGAGCTGTTTACTACGATCAATGCCAAGTGGTTGGTGAGTTGGCTCACTACCATTTGTTGACAGATTCTGTGTTTCCGTAGTAATAGAATCGCTTTCGCTTTGGTTTCATTGTTTCAGTTTTTCTCCCATTGCTGGTTCCGATCACGTACAAAAATTATCAAGAGAGAGGGAGTTGAAATAAACTAAAAGCCCCCACTTATTTCTTCTTTCTTACACTTTAGTTCTATTATAGATAAAAAGGTTTTTAATGCAAAAAATCAAACTTTTAGGAATTAAAATTATTTTTGTCTTTTTCTTTTACAAAAAATGGATGGAAAACGTTTGAGGGATCAACTGTGCCAAATTTTAGAAAACTGAGGGACCAATATGGAACGAAAAATAACTGAGGGACCAATTTGAAACATTGAGCATAATTGAGGGACCAAAATAGAACTTTAACCAACATTTTATATGAAATTGCAAAGAAAAATTGTAGAGAAATCTGCTTCCTGATGTTTGAATAATTTATTAAAAATAAAAAACTACTTTTATTTGCTTTTTTTGACCAACATTAAACAAATTTGGAATGCGAAAAGCCCAATAAGAATTTATTAGGTAAATGAGTAGTAGAGAACTTCATTTTATTTTTGGTACAAGTATGTAGTTACTTTTAGTTGTATTTTCAAAATATTTTTTAGTCGATTGTACTCCTAAAGTATATATGAGGTTGATTTCATATCAAGGAAGCATGGACACTTCATTTTGAAGGCGTGTCGCCTTGTCAGAAACGTGTCAGTGTCCGACACTCGTATGACACTGACACGACACATATCCATAAATTTTAGAATATAAATCAATTTTTTGTAACTTTAACAAGAGAAAATAATAATAGATATGACATATATTATGAATAAAAATTGTAATTTTTAATTTTTTCATTAAAAATTATGAATATTTAATTATTTATATATATAAATATATGCCGTGTCGTGTCGCGTAATTTTGAGAGTTTGACGTGTCGCTGTATCCGTGTCGTGTCCCGTGTCCGTGTCAGTGTCTATGCTTCATAGTTTCACATATACGCTCAAAGTTTTTTTTGAGACCATTATAACCTTAAATTTGTTTCTTTTTTTACATCAATTGTATTCCCATTTTTTTTTTCAATTAATTGTATCTCCAAATTGGAGGTTATTTAAGGGTATATTTGACTAAAAAAAAATTTTGAGGGTATCACTAAAACTGACCTTATGCTTTGGGGTACAATTGACAAAAAAAAAATTTTAAGAATACGACTGAGAATGATCGTATACATTGAGAATGTCAAAAGTACTTTTGTCTATTTTTCTTGAGAACATCTACAGGCAGTCAGGCAAAACAAAACAGTGCTCAATGTTTAAAAAGATATTATAGAGGATAAATCGGATAAATTACGAAAGCATTCAAAAGATGACTAAAAAAATATAAACTAAAGAGATTTTAGAACTATACATATTATAATATATAATGTCTCTTCTGGAGATACATCAACGGTCATGGAAAGCAAAAATATTTAATAAACTATCTATACCGAAATATATATGTATATATACATGCATCTCTGTCACATGGATTAATAACTACATCTCTATTTTCATCATCAGTAATTGTTGATAGGAGAGATTAATTAAGATGATTGGTTTGATATACACCTTCTTGGGGAGCTTATCCCTAATACTTGTAACTGTACTTTTGCTGGCATTAGCAGCCTATTTCTGCAGCAAACAGGTCAACCCAGGAAGCCAAGAATCAGATGATCAAAATGGGTTTGATCATAGCAATAATAATGTTAATATTAATGTGATAGTGGAGCAATACCCAGATCATCAAACTAGGGTTTGCATGAATCCCAAGTTACTTTCTAGTCCCAAAGTTAAATTTTGTGACACCACTGCGAGTTTTGGTGCTGCTTCTTCTTCGAATTCTTCGTGTTGCTCCATATGCTTGATGGATTATGCAGAATCTGACCTCTTGAGAGTGCTTCCACATTGTGGTCATTTCTTTCATGCCAACTGTGTTGATCCTTGGTTCACTATGCGTTTGACTTGTCCTATTTGTAGGATTTCATTGGTTTGATCCCTTTCAAGTTTCAACAACATATATAGGCATGAATCTTTTGCCTTCAAGTAAATACTGAATCATGTTTGGTTTTTTGGAGGCTGAATTGTATTTTTATGTAGGTTAAATCGTGTAGCCTGAGTGGAAGATGGTGGATTTCGTGTTTTTGACCATGTACATGACTTGTACGTGTTTTTTTCATCAATAGGTAACCGAAAAAATTTGGGTATCAAAGTACTAACAACGGATTGAACAGGGTACCAAAATGTCACTTTTGAAAGAATAGAATACCAAAGTGGAATTGGTTCATATCCCATGGTACTAAAGTGTAACTTATCCTTTTAAAAATTACTTTATACACTTTAGTCTTTAAAAGTCGGCGATGCAATGTATACAATACAATTTCTGAAACCTATTTTTTAGAGACAAATTTAAAGGGACAAAAAGGGTTAACATGCATTAGTTTTATGATTTTTAGTGAAAAATGTCAAACTTAACTTTTAGAAATTGAGTTGTTAACTTGTATCTTTTATGATCAATTTATATATAGTTTACCATAGTTGAATTGACGATGATAATGTATGTATGACAAATTGTATATATAGAAAATCAGCCCTTTTAAAAATGATTATTTTTAGGATCTAATTTCCTATATATATACAAGTATTATATTGATGAACTAAGTTCTGGCCCGAGGGGCTTTACCTGGTTTGGTGAGGAATTCGGGTAGCGATTTCCTGCAAAACAAAGAACAACGGGGGTGCTGCCCCATGACTCTCCTTCGATGCCTAAGTTAGTAATGAGTATGTGATAGTAATCAGTCTAGACTGAGTAGAGTGTGTTACCTTTGGTTGATCCTTCCTAGGCCTTTTATAGTGTGGGCGGCCATGGTTGAGTCTGATATTTTCGGGATTTGGTATCCCACTGATTCTGGGAGAATCAATTTGGCCTTGGTCCTTTGGCGAAGATATCTTTTGAAGACGTATCTTGGAGATATCTAGGCAAATCTTCCATGGGAATCCACGATTTCTGGAGGCGGATTACGTGAACAGTTTGCTCGACGCCGGGGTCCTTTAGAAGGACACTTCTTCTGGGCATGGTCGCCCAAGTAGGGCCACTACGCCCTTGCTTGGGGCGACCACGCCCTAGCCTAGGGCATGGTGGCCTGCTGGGCGACAATGCCCTTGATGGAGATTGTGCCCTAGGGCCCATCATTTTATATGTATGAACTTATTGTTTGACTGATTTATGAATGATAAATTATGTCGTTATCATATTATTAGTATGTTTACTGTGATAACAATCCTTGATTAATTATGTGATAATTATTCTAAACTGTCCCTGGTCGATTATTCACGAGGGAACGTGAATGAACTAAGACCAGCATGACTTCGGTGTATGGAGATATACGCATGTGATGCTTCTCGAGAGTCATGGTGCAATTATGTAAAGGGTTACAAGTTGCTGGACCGACCCGGAGAGTCCTGCATGGGTTTAGTCATGAGCTAGCCTCTCCTGTACACCTGTCACAATGCCCTTAGACCTGAGGTCTTCATTATTTCGGCGTTGTAGATGCTGAAATTTGGCCTAGTCCAACATTGCCCGTAACAGGGTAGCCATACAGGCTAGGTACGGGTTTAGTTGTTTGCCGTGCTGAGGAATGTGGTTGACCAAGAAGGAATTTTGTCCCTCATTAAGTTGAGAGATATTTGACTGGGCCCCTCGATTAGTTTGTCTAAGGAATGTGTGGCCACACAGGGTAATGGGACTAACTCAAGGAATCGAGAAAGTTATGGTTTGGATTACAAGGATGATTTTCCCATGCCTTATCCATGACCAAAATATCGTGTGACAATAGGGATTATGACAAGGTGGTACTAAGGTTAAGTCGTTGATGTTAAAATGATAACTCACGTGTTTTGGGTAGTCGTGATGGCTTGCTAGAGTCTGCTCTCGACTTGTGAGTCATAGAGATGGTTTGCTGCAAATTTCACGTGAAGCCTGCTGGGTCACACATGAGCAGGATCAAGATACTATAATGGGACACGAATTAGGGTTTAATTCGTGAGTCGCTTTAGTGACACAATTTAAGACGTAGTTGAATGTCTTAGGACATGAAGTCTTGTCTTAAATAAAATCTACATTTGTAATATTTAAATTTGTTAGGTGAATAATGAATTGGCTAAGTCTCCTAAGAGTTAGGGGATTATTGATTTATTAAATTATCTAATATTGAAGAATAAGAGGGGAGGTGGCGCCTCACTCTTGATTTTAATTAATGAAATACGATTTTGTTAATTTGAATTCAAGATTTAAATTTGAATTCAAGATTTGAATTTGAATTAAGATATTAGGGTGATATTTTAATTCAATTTGTTAAGGAAATTAATAAGTTGGTTATAACTTCCTAAGAGTTAGGATTGTTTTCTTATTTATTAAATTCCTATAAAACAAACTAGGAGGTGGCGCATTCTTCAAGATTCAAATGCAAGATTTGATCTTGCATTTTGAATTTCAAGAATGCATTTTGAATTTTAAGTTAAGATATTAATGTAATATTAATGGGAAGTGTGCATTCTGTTGGGAAATCGCCATGCACACAGCGCAGCGGAAACGGATATAAAATTAAAATTTTAAACCAAAACAAAGGGCACATAGCGATTTCTTTCCCAATAGATCCGCTATATGGATCTGTATCGGTATAAGGACAAGAGTTTACCCAAATCGATCGGCTGTTCTTTGCGTTTACGAGTATGAGGAGTCCACTCCGAGTGTGCTCCCTCCACCGGTGATCCACACGAACAGTTTGGTAGATGCCTAGGTGCTAGCCTCTTCCACTTCTCCAAGTGAAACCGGGAGCCTTATCTACGATGTTCTTGAATTCAAGAACAATTCTTGAATTTTAAGAACTGGATGGCGCCTAGATCAAGAATCTTATTCTTGATCTCACACAACCTCAACACACAAATCCTAAAACACTTTTAGGGTTTGCGCCACTTTCTCTCTCTAGAAAACTAGGGTTGTGTTTTTCTCTCTCTCTTCACCAAAAGCCAAAATCGAATTTTGCTCTTGTGAATTGGCTAAGGAAAGTCGAAATTCTCAAGGGTTCATGAGTGTATATGGAAGTCGACTTTTAGCTTCATATATATATAGGGTTTGAGGTTTTGATAATTATAATTAGGGAATGCCTAAATTATCGGATTATCAAATTATTAAATTATGAGATTACTATAATATCATAATTTAGGACCTGAATTCTTAATTATAATATTACCTTAATATCATAGTTTGAATTCAAATGCAATCTTGGAGAATCAAATTGGAAGATCAAATCTTCCCAAAGAGATTCCCAAGCCATGCGCCTAGTCCCACTAATTTTGTTGGAATTTAATAAATCAAAATAACAAACCTAACTCTTAGGTAGTTATAACTAATTTGTTATTTTCCAACAATATTGATTTAAGATATTACCATAATATCTTAAGTCAAACTTTTAAATCTTGAATTTTACTCTTTATTGAATTAAAATATTACACTAATATTCAAATCCAACTTTAGACCTAAAATTCGAATTTCCTATATATATATTATTGAATTAAAATATTACCTTAATATATTTAATCCAACCATTTGAAATCT
>QANZ01021817.1:50070-74876 GCA_003254925.1 Chamaecrista fasciculata | reverse complement strand
TAAGCCTGCAAAAGTCGCCTAGCTCATAAGACACAAGTCGAATTATTCATGCCTTGCACATTCAGAAACCCTAGTTCACTTTAGAGAGAGAAGTCGAATTCCTCCTTGTAGAGAGAGAAAAATCGACACCCACCTTCCTTAGGAGAGAAGTCGATTTTCTTCTAAAGAGTTAGAAGAGTAATCGAAAGTTGTGGGTTCCACGGGTTTGAAGACAACAATAGAACAAAAGGAGTTTTGTTGCTGATTGTTGATCTGTGGCGCCATTCACCAGAGTTCAGAGAAGGAGTTCCTGAATTCAGAATCTGTAGATTGGATCCCGAGTCTCTTTGGAGAAAGAGGCGTGGAGGCTAGCACCTCGTGTTCGGGAAACTGTTCGTGTGGATCACCGGTAGAGGAAGGGCGTGGAGACGTGCTTCTAGACTCACCAGTATCACCAATCCGATTGAAAGCTTGAGGTATAACACTTTTCATATATGGTTTTAAATTCAGCTAGCGGATGTCAGGGTGGGTTTTCCCCGGGGGCGCAAGTTTTTTTTTAATTTGCGTGTTTTCCGCTGCGTGTTTCCCTGGGGATTTCCCAACACATTTCTAGTTCCCACTTGAATGAGCGACTAGGGACAGTTTAGATTAATTATCTCATAATTAATCACAGACTGTTATCATAGTAAACACGCTAATAATATGATAACCATTAATTTATCTCCATAAATTAATTGATATGTTCCAAACATATCTATTAAGATGATTGGCCCTAGGGCACAATCTCCATCAATAACTACCTAAAGAGTTTGGGTTGTTATGGAATTCCCTTCTTGAGGATGGCGCTTATCTTAGTGTCTTGGGGTGCAAGATTTGATCTTGCATTTTGAGTTTAAGATATTAGCAAAATCGATTTTAATTAAAATTATTAAGGTAATATTTTAATTATAAATTTAAATCCTCATGACTCATTCCAACCAATAGGATTTGAGGAATCAAGATTTGGTTTCAAGATTTGATCTTGTAGGCCAAGATTTCGATTTGCCCTTAGTTTTTTTGAATTATAATATTAGTGTAATATTATAAATCAAAGATATTGGGAATCCTTGTCCAAGAGTTGAGGGATTCACTAAATGGTTTAGTGAAACCCAAACTCTAGGAATGAGAAGCTATATAAGCACAACTATAGGGAGCAAGTCGACTAATGGTTATTTTGTGTGACAAAATCGCCAAGTTCATTCTCTAGAGAGAGAAGAAAGTCGCATACTTAGTTTTAGAGAGAGAAAGTCAAGTTCTTCTCTTAGAGAGAGAATTTCGACCCAAACCCTAAAACACTTGGTTTTGTGTCTTTGTTTTTGCGCCACTCTTTGGAATTCAAGAAAGGGCTCTTGAATTTCCACTTTTGTTTTGAAGATTCAAGAAGTGTTCTCAAGTCTTACCGTTTGTTCTTGAGTGTTCAAGAATTGTTCTTGAACATTCAAGACTCGTATTATGATAGTCCATCTCTAGGGTTTTCTCTCAAGTATTATTTTGACTCTTATTATCTTATGAAATTGTGACAACCCTCAAAAATTGAAGTTACAACCTTCGTCACAATTCTTTTAGCCTCATCACATTGAGTTCCGCGAGAGATCCGACCTTGGGTTAGCATCTATACTATATTTTAATAAATATAGTTATACTTGCAAGGCTTGAGTATAATTAAATTTGATTCACTTGACATCTTA
The DNA here is from genome assembly GCA_003254925.1 of Chamaecrista fasciculata. NCBI lineage: Eukaryota > Viridiplantae > Streptophyta > Magnoliopsida > Fabales > Fabaceae > Chamaecrista > Chamaecrista fasciculata. Next base: position 73,170 of record QANZ01021817.1, on the reverse strand, counting down.
AGACGGGTGTCCGGTCAAGTTTTGGCGCCGTTGCCGGGGAACTCTTTCTTGAGTTCCTAAGAAATTGTGATTAGTTTTTTCTTTTTGAGTCTTGTTCTTGTTTTTGCTATTTTCGTTTTCATTTCTTTATTTTGAGTCTTTATTATTTGTTTAATTTGTTTGAGTCTATTTTAATTTTATTTTTTTTATTTTCGTTTAGTTTTTTTATTATCTTTTCTAGTATATGCCTAGGAGACCTTTAGAGCCTATAGTTCCCCTAGATTTGGATTTTGATAAAACACTTAGATCCCTTAGAAAAAGTAGGAAAAATATAGAAAACATGGAAAATTCAGGTAACAACCGTAGGTTAGATAATCAAGAACGCGAAGAAGTTCGCCAAAATCAAGGTCTAAATAATGGACAACCTAGACCGAGAAGATCTATAAGAGAAGCATCCCAGTCTAACGAACAATATTATGTTCAGAGAAACGTATTCCCTCAAATCCAAACGAATTTTGAGATCAAAGGACCACTTTTCAATGGATTACCTAAGTTTCACGGATTGGCCAGTAAAAATCCTTTTAGGCATCTGAATAATTTGTATCTTCACTGCCGAATCATGAAACCCCTAGCGCCAAGCATAGAGGATGTGATGTGGAAAGTATTCCATCTCACACTTGAAGGTAAGGCGCTAGATTGGTATACTCATTTGGGAACTTATGAACGGACAACTTATCTATCCTGGGAAAATCTCATAAGATCATTTCTCGATAAATACTTTCCCGAAGCTAAAGCATCTGCTGCTAAACAGAAAATCTCAACTGTGGAACAACGAGATAAAGAAATGTTACTCGAAAATCTAACTAGATACCAGGACCTTTTAGTAAAGTGTCCTAATCACCAGTACACTGAGGAGCAGATAGTGGAGTACTTTTGTAGTGGACTCCTAGACGACGAGGCTAATCACATTGATTCCGCGTCTAATGGATCCATTATGAAGTTGGATGTTGGATCGTTCTATCCCCACTTCTTGGGAATATTAGTCATCACGGTAATTGCGCGAGGTTTTCATCTCAACAACTCCGGAAGGCAAGCAAAATTTCAAGGGCTCCCCCCACAGGGATCCCCCTGCTAGGAACCCCCTCTGGGGATCCCCCAAAACGCTTGAAATCTCGTCCATTACGACTAAAGCTGAGGAGGTTATTCTAAAGGCTTTTCCATCTCGAGCAAGAGACATCACATAATCTCCATTCCGAGTCAAATATCATGGAACCCTCGTTCCCAATATTAAGCTTCATTATTGATTATCTCCAATATATCATGGAATCTACATTCCAGGTTGAATACCGTAAAATCTCTGTTATAAGTTCCAGTTTCCATTTTCAAAGGGGACTCCAACCACTTTCTTGAACAAGGTTATTCAACTTCCCTTTGAGGGATCGTCATTCTTTTTGGTAAAAACTTTCAATTGTTCATCTTTTGTCTAGATGATCGATCCCTTCTTTAGGGGATCCCCAAACCATTTTGAATCGAAGCAATGCATGCTTCTCAAGTCTCCCTTATTAACAAGTATTAGGGAACTTATGCGACTAGTGATAAGGCATCCCCTCAGAGCAATCCCCTTAACGGCCTTTAACAGTCATCTTTCCCTAGCGGACTTATCTTATCTCAACTACTTAGTTCAACGGTCTTGTAACCGTGTCAACGGCTTCCACAACTTGGCCTCCAAGGTAACCACTTCCTTATCTTCCCAGACGCTTATAAATAGGTCTCTATTCCAAAATTAAGGTACATACTCTTCCCATTCCTAAATTGAGTCTTGACAGCGTATTCTCATTACTCTCTTCGGACATTTACTGGCATAGGCATCAGATTGCTTACTGGGGACCAACCCCTCTGTTTTCTCTTACAAGTTCATCCTATTTCTTGAGGTTATTCGTACTCCGTCTACCTTTTCGCCACATGAAAATCACAACCTCATCAACTATTTATTTGTATTTTTAACTATTAATGCAAAAAGTAAGTTAAAATTAGAGTAAAATAACTTTCCGGTCCCTGATTTATGCACTCGCTGACAGATAGGTCCCTGAATTTTACCCATTGTACTAGCCGGTCCCCGAATTTTGCAAACGCTGCACTAATTGGTCCCTCCGTCATATTGGCGTTACAAAAAAGCTGACGTGGCCATAACGGACGCTGATTTGTCCCGTTATGCGCTGACGTGTCCCGTTATGGCCACGTCAGCACCCGTTATGTTTTTTTTTAAAAAAAAAGAGCTCCACGTCATAAAATAGCGCCACATCAGCATTTCCTCATTGTACTTATAGGTCCCTGACCCATTTTTATTTCATTATTCTCAATTCCCCCTCTTTTTCATCATTTTCATTCATTTTAGTCCCAAATCCTCAAAATAAAATTATAAAGTGTCCCAAAACTTTTCCAAACATTCCAATTTAGTCTTTAAAAATATTTAAAACCCTAAACTCTAAAACCCCAAACCCTAAAACCCCAAAATCTAAAACTTCAAACCCTAAACTCTAAAAAAAAGTCTGAGTTGAACAATTAGGCCCTTGACCCATCATCTTCATCTTCATCCTAACCTCATTCACAAATTTCCCAAATTCCCAATCCTAACCCCATTCACAGACTGAATCAAAAATCATCAAGTTCTTTGTGCAGAAAATCAATAGTCGAACAGTGTAGTCGACTAGTGTAGTCGAATATGCTAAAATTAGTTCATCATCATCATTCATCCACATGGTCTTTTTCGATGCTAGTATGTTCACTCTTTATTCACTGCTTCCCAAATTTCGATCATAAGTTCATCAATTCACCAAAAAAGATCGTTCATCATCATCAATTCATCAGTTCAAAAAAATCCTAAAAATCCAACCCTAGTGTTTGTCTTACAAGAAGAAGCTCGGAAACTTCTGGATTTTCTCTGGCCTTTTCAGATCCAGATCCGATAAATTCAAAGTGAATCATAAGTCTTCAAAGAGATCGCAGAATGTAGCCGGTGACGACCGCACTTCGTCGAAGGCACAGAAGCATAGGTCTTCGAAGCGCAGAGACTCCGTTGATGATTTTCGTTTCTGCACAAAGAGGAAGAAAAGCCTGTAAAAAAACACAAACAAAAGTTTCAAAGCCAAGCTCAACAACCCATAGCTCCTACAATATTCGTTCTGTGTCGCGATTTGTGTGCGGGGAAGCTAGCGGCGATGACGATGTTGACGATCCAGCGGAACAAGCCAGCTCCTACAATATTCAAAGGGAAGGAGGAGAATGATGATGACGATGCAGCGAATTTGTGCGAGATTTGGGAAGTGGATGAAGGAATTTGGATTTGGATTTGGGATTTGAGAAGTGGATGAAGGAATTTGATTTGGGATTTGAGAAGTGGATGAAGATGATGTGAAGATGTGAGATTTGTGTGCTTTCTACATGAAGGAATCTGTATTTGGGATTTGAGAAGATGATGAAAGATGAAGATGATGAATGATGAATGATGAAGATTAAAAAAAATTTAGGGAGTTTAGGGATTAAAAAAGAAATTAGGGATTTATGTGAAATTAAATTTAGGGTTTAGTAATTTATGGTTTAGGGTTTTTAATATTTTTAAGGACTAAATTGAATGAAGACGAAGATTAAAAAAAATTAAGTTTAGGGTTTAGGGTTTGTGGTTTTAGGGTTTTAAATATTTTTTAAGGACTAAATTGAAATATTTGGAAGACTTTTGGGGCACTTTACAATTTTATTTTGAGGATTTGGGACTAAAATGAATGAAGATGAGGAAATAGAGGGGGAATTGAGAATAAGTAGTTGGATCAATTAAGGGACCGCAAAGTACACTGGCCAAAACGCAAGGACCGGAAAATACACTACAACAATGCTGATGTGTCTCTATTTATCTATGTGGCACAAATTTTTTTTTTCAACATAACGGGATCTGACGTGGCGATAACGGGACACGTCAGCACATAACTGGACACATCAGCGTCCGTTATGGCCACGTCAGCATTTTTGTAACGCCAATATGACGGAGGGACCAATTAGTGCAGCGTTTGCAAAATTCGGGGACCGACTAGTACAATGGGTAAAATTCAGGGACCTATCTGTCAGCGAGTGCATAAATCAGGGACCGGAAAGTTATTTTACTCGTTAAAATTATCTATATATTAATATTAATCTTATCAATCAGTCCTGGAATTCCATGGGACTATTTCTAGATTATTTTATAAAAGCGAATTATTGTTCTTTTTAATTAACAAATATCTCTTAGAACTTTGATCGTGATGGGATTGCGATGTGAGTGAATCATGGAAATGATCCGTCGAATTTTGACTTTTTGTTTCTGAATCCGTGTGGTCCCCACGCTTGTACGCAGCAGCGGCCATATCTTCCAGCTTCCATGACCCGTCATCAGTCACTAAAAAACGCGGGAACTTATTGCTAAACAAATGGCTTGCCTTCTGTAAAGTCACCAAAATCTCCATTAATTAAACCCTCAATAATTCCATATTTTATTTCTTTTATTAATCTGTGCTTTAACTCTCGCTGTCAAAAGTCGACAACTAATCCGAAACATAAAGAAAAGGCTCCAAATATCAAACTTCTTCGCTTCTTTCTCTTTCTCTCTCTCGTTCTCAAGAATGAAATCCAGATTACGGTTAACATTAGTCTTGTTGTTGCTAGCATCTGCTTTTTGTTTCCGTGCAGAATCCAAGTGTAAGAAAGGATGCGACTTGGCTCTAGCATCCTACTACGTCTGGGTCGGATTCTCCAACCTAACGTATCTCTCTCAGATTATGCAATCTCAGCTTGTTCAAGATGCTAATCAAATTGTGAGCTACAACAAAGGCATCACCCAAGACTATGTACAATCCACCACTAGAGTGAACGTGCCTTTCCCTTGCGATTGCATCGGAGGCGAATACCTAGGTCACGTATTTCAGTACCCAATTCAGCGAGGCGATACCTATACCACGGTTGCGAATCAGACCTATTCCAATTTGACCACTGTTTCGTGGTTGCAGAGCTCGAATAGCTACTCTCCAAACAATATTCCTGATTCTGGAACGCTCAATGTTACCATTAATTGTTCGTGTGGGGATAGCTCGGTTTCCAAAAATTATGGGTTGTTCATCACTTACCCACTTAGAGTTGAGGATTCTTTGGAGTCAATTGCGAATCAGACGGGTCTTGATTCCGCCTTGCTCCAGAGTTATAATCCAGGAGTTGATTTCAGCAAAGGGAGCGGTCTGGTTTATATACCGGGGAAAGGTACATTCTTATTTGGCCAAAATACTAATTTCATTCCCAATGTTTCACATTTTGGTCCATTTTTATCCTTCGCTCTTATTTAGTTAAACAGTATGCAGTCTATAGTTAATTTATTTTTATTGAGACAAGTTAATCAAAAGATAAAATTGACTAAAATGTGAAACATTGGGGACGAAATTGATAGAAAAAAAAAGATTGGACACGAAATTGACAGTTGGTGTAAAGTTTGAGAACGAAATTAGTACTTTTGCCTTCTTATTTTGCGACCGTGTCTTTGCCCATGCTAGTTTTTTTTTTTAATTTAGTCACTCATAATTTTTTTTCTTAATTTAGTCCCTCACAAATTCTTTTGTTATCAATTTCACCCTCTCAGTTTTGTTAATTGAACATATTATAATATAATTAATATGTTATATTTTAACTAACACATAAATAAATTTTAATTTCATATTAACAAAACAAATTTGTAAAAGAGTTTAAATTTTATGTAAAATTATAAAAATTTGAAAGCCAAAGTGCAATTTTCATCCCTTATTTTTGAGGTAAGTTGCAATTCAGTTTTTTTTTTTTTCTTTTGCAATTTTGGTCGTCCATGTTTTTCAAAAGTTCACTCATTGGTCTCAACCACTAAATGTAATCATACCTTGAAGTCCAATTGTCACCAGTTTAGAATTATGGGTTACTACGAGTACCTTTTTTGCCCAGTTTGGACCTTCAACAAATGACGTCAAATTGGGTCCGGTTTTGGAACCAAAAAGTAAAAAATTATGAAAAACCCCTTTCAGGTCCGATTTGACCTTATTTGATGACGGTCTCAATTGGGTTAAAAAATGACTCGTCAAGTCACAAGTGTAATCTGTAGCTTCGAACTCGTCATAATTGGACTTGAAACGGGAGAGATATGATCAACTTCACTTCTTAGAATGTGGAAAGAGCGCCCACTTTCGGAGCCAATTTAACCTGTTTGGTGATCGTCTCAACTGAACGAAGAGAGGACTCGTCAAAAGCAATATGTAGCTTGGAACACGTCACATTTGAAGTTGAAACAATAGAGGTACGACCACATTCTGTCGTTGGGACCAAGGAGTGAAACTTTTGAGAAACTTGGAGAACCAAAATTTCACTTTAGCCAATTTCAAAAATTACTTATAATGACTAACATGAATAACAGAAGAAAAAGTATGTTTATGTGACAATTAACTCGTCATTTTATCAACTAATGGTGCTTCATCTTCAATTAACTACTGTTATGTAATGAATTTAGTTAAAAACTTGATAAAATGATTAAAATTGATAACAAAGCAAATTGTGAATGATTAAATTGAGAAGATAAATCTAACAGGGACTAAATTGTGAAAAAGTGAATATGTTAGGGATCAAAATGAGGTTTTAATCATGTTTTCAACTTCATTTTGTACTGAGAAATTAGTATTACTGTAACATTCATGTAATGCCACATAATTAAGTTTGTTATTTTTTTTTTGTGATTTAGTAAGGTTCTAAATAAATCTCTTATTTTGTCCGTAGAATTCATGTTTTTAATGCTACTTAAGTATAATCAATTTTTCCATATTTTGGTCTTATATTGAGATTTTGTATCCTTTCCGATATTGGCTTTCAATATGTATGTATTAGAGGGTATTCAAGACTGGTAATTTAACATAGAATCCTGTAGAATTTCCAAATTGGACTGAATTTTGGCTTGTTACTGCTATAATTGAGCCACCAAATTGCTTGTTAAGTAATGTCTCTGACAATCTTTATCTCCTTGAAATGTCTCTCTTCTCCTGGATTTTAAACAAACATTTTATTCTTGTACCGAAAATTGTGGATGATATCGTTCTCATAAGTCATAACCCTGGTTAACAGAGCATTACGGTTACACTTTGATATGACCTCCCATGCAATACCATATCAACACCTATGCCTCAAAATTGGAACTAAGTTTGTAGGATAATGCATTAATGCCTATTTGTTTGACTTTGTCTGGGGAGAGATCATCCCATAACACTCGTCAAGAAAGTATCACCCTACATTTCTATTTTTATTGGATGTGGGACATATCACTCACCCTTCTTGTAATGATAACTCTTATTAGTTGAACCCTTGTCCTTCTCTAGCACCTTAACTAATCAGTTATGGGTGAACAAACAGCTTGTCAAAGTGTATGAGACAATAGTAAAACCTTTTAAAATAAAGGATCCCCGAAAGGAGTCCGGGAGTCTTACTGCCCATAAAGAAAATAGTTCTACCTAGGTTTTTATAAGCCTGGATAGTCCATCCTTTTATTAGAGTGGAAGGCTCTTCTGTATTATACACGGAGGGAGAGAAATTCAAGATGTAATAGTTTTTGTAAATGCCATGAAGAATACATTCTGTGTTAAAGAGTATGCTGATGGAAAATCTAGGCTGTTCTCTTCTACTGGCTGTAAGAGTAACTACATAGATAGAGACTTGTGTAAAAGATGGCATATGGGGGTCATATAATGGCTTTGGTTCTAGCAGAAACTGCTGCTCCTTATACTAATGACTGTTTAAGTTATTGGCTGTTTGCTACTTGGCAAGCCAGTTTATTTTGTCTACACTTGTTGAATATATGCTTTTGATTCATCAAAGATAACATTAACACAAAGGTTTTCTTCAATTACTTGGTTCCTCTGATTTGTTAAAGCCTTAAAGGCTATTGGTATCTTAATTTAAACTTTGTTTAGAGTCTATGTATTAAACTTGTTTGGATGTTAATATCGTTGCCTTTTTCTGTCACACTCCATGTTAATTTTGAATAATACTGCAATTTAGCTAAGTATTATTATCAATAAGGATGACTGTCTTATTGCATGAAAATGAGCATATAATATCTTGTTTTTGTATGTATTTTTCTATGTTATACCCACAATGCTTTAAACAACTCTAGGATGAGTGTACAGACTTATAGTGCAAGGCAATCTTTCTAACCTTTTATCCTTAAGTATCCGGGGATTCTCAAATAATAGTATTTTCACCTTCAAAATTAATTCTAGTTTTGGCATAAATGATGATGATTTTGCTGTCAACTAATTTGAATCGTGTAATTCATGTATGAAAGAGATATTGGTGATTTTTGATAATTTTTTGTCTTAAAATGCTTGCAAGTTATGAGAAACATTGAGCTCTAACTAACAAGCGTCTTGTTTATAGCTCTTTCAGCTTGTATCTGGGGTACTATAAGTGTTGATTCACATTTCTTTTTTCCATTTTCATTTTCCAGACCAAAACGGTGTCTATCAGCCCCTGCCCTCAAGGTAACTACCCCACTTTCCATAGATTTGCACATAAAGATGCACAGTTTGTTTTTCTTTCTTAAAATTTTGAATTCTAACTTGTGCTCTCATTGTCCTTTGCAGCTCAGGTTTTACATTGTCACTCCTCAGAAAGTTTCCTATTGGATTATTGTTTTCACTTGGTTTTGATATTTGTATCTGACACAAGGTAATAGTAGTTTGAAAACCTAAATTCAATGCCACTTTGAACTCTTTTTTTTTAAATAAACAGGTCTAGCAAGTGGGGCTATTGCTGGAATATCTGTCGGTGCTGTAGCTGGTATTCTTCTGTTGGCAGCTTGTCTTTGTGTTGGATATTGCCGAAAGAAGAAGGCGAAGGAGGAAGAATTGCGTTTAGAACAATCAAAAGTGTTCACTCCTCAAACTGGAAAGGGTAACTAGATATCTACTTTTGATCCCCCATGCCATTATGCTTCCCCTTAATTTTGGGTAACAACAAAAATGCAGCCTTTTCGAGAGGCTAAATAGATTTGACAACTCTCATATAACATAAATATCAATCTGAAGTGAAAAACAGAAAAAAAAAAAAAAAAAAAATCCTTAGAGCATACACAATTTTATGTCTCATTTCCTGTCTCTCTAGCGCAATTATCCTGATTCAGCAATTGAAACTTGTCCTATATCCAGTTTCCAAGTTCACTTCTAAAATTTTGCCTGTTACTAGTTACACAGGATTCTTAGCTTGATCATCTAGCTTCGTTAGCTTTTATTCATTTTTTGGTAGGAAGGTTCAACATGCACCAACCTTGGATACAGCAATACTTGCCAGACAGCAAGTTAACTGCCACTGAGCCCAATGAAATCAAAAGCAACAAAATATTCAGCTATGCCAAGCGTACGCTCATCCTTTACAAAGTAATTGACCAGATAAAGTTTGGGGTTTTTTATCACAATGTAATTGTGGTCTGCACAAAAACCGAGTGAAACTCTGAACTTTGTCATCAAATTCTTTGATCAGGTGCTGAATCAGGTCTCTGATAATAGTACCCTGAATCTTTCTGACTGTTTATGTGTGGCCCCAGCTCATTCTCAAAATTATGATTCCTGTGTCACTTTCCGTATCCTCTTAACTTGTCCTTAAATTTTTGTGACCTTAAAATCTTAGTTCACTCAACTATTTTTCTTTCCGCTTCTACTGCACTGAAACCCCACTGTTGGATTAAAGTTGTTGGGCTAATTCAAGCTTCTTTAGCATTGCTCAAACTCTGATTCTGTCAAACTGCAATTTGATGCACTGGTCCCTAGTTCAGACTTGTAACCTGATTTGGGTAATCTCGGTTTCCATCTTAGTTCCCTCTTTATCCATTTGAGTTGACTTGTAGTTCACAGCAGAGACCAGAGAACAACTTATTTTTCTTTTTCAATAAATAGTTTGTGACCTATCATAGCACACTTTATAAGCTGAAGTTCAAGACCATATAGCAATGTAAAACTTAAATTTATACCTTTTTGGACTTGGACTATGTATAACTTTTCATAGAATCCTTAGATGCGTTCTGTTTAAGATTGAAAACCATATTTGTTTTTGCCTTAAATCACTTTTACAATGAAATTTAAAAAATAAAAAATAAAAAAAAAATAAAAAAACTGAACATCATGTACTCCTTGTGATCTGCAAAAACTTGTTTACTGTTCTGATTGGATATTATTTTCTTCCCTTTCATATTATGAAACAAATGAACATAACAACTAGAAAATGATGATATAATTGATGACTGAAGATAGAGGTTTTGAATATAAAATTTCAGATTCTACCAGTTCTGCTGCGGGTGTTGATACTGGCATCACAGGCATTACAGTGGACAAATCAGTGGAGTTCTCATACGAAGAACTGGCTCATGCCACAAATAACTTCAGTATGGCTAATAAAATTGGTCAAGGTGGTTTTGGGGCTGTTTACTATGCAGAGCTGAGAGGCGAGGTTTGTAATTTCATGTCTTGTTAAATTTAATTACATGGATTTAAAAAAAAAAAGCTACATTCTATAGGTATTTGTGTGAGTACATTTTCATTGACCGTGCATGCAATTTTTTAAATCTGACTGAAACTTTCATTTTTTGGTCAAAAAATTGATATTTAACTAGGAAGGTTATGGTTTTACTATGTGGATGATATATGGCATTCAGCCGATACGAGAGTGGTCATTATGTGTGGCATATTTGGAATACAACTATTATAAAAATGTTGAGATCAGAGTGGCCGAGAACATTGGGTAATGTATCATTCATTAATGTGATATAGTATTCAGTATGCATATAAGTTATGAAATGAGGGTTTTCTCCTCAATATACATTCTGGATATGCTAGACAGATCAAGAATCTAGTTTTCCTAATTTTCCTTGTGTTAATTTTTCGGTTACGGAAAAGATGTGTAGTCATTGAACCCAAGCTAAAAGGATAGGGTAGTAAGGATTAAGAATCACTTACAAGGTGTATAAACTATGAAGACCCAACATTACTGAACAGCTCTGTCAGCAATCCTCAGTTCACCAATTCATTTTCTTTCTTTCTTTTTGTATTGTTCTTGCTAACAAAAGATGTTTTCTTATAATATACTCATTATACTTTCTTTGACACAAAGCTTCTGATCAATATGGTTTCTTTTTCACTTCATGCAGCATTAGATATTGTAATATCATAATACTATTAGGATGGATATGAATTTGGTTGTGCTCGTTTTGCCCATTTTAGTTTTCTTATTCTGTGAGATATTGTAATATCATAATACTATTAGGATGGATATGAATTTGGTTGTGCTCGTTTTGCCCATTTTAGTTTTCTTATTCTGTGATTTAATAAAGCCTCTTTATGAATTTCTCGTTGCAGAAAGCTGCAGTCAAAAAGATGGAAATGCAAGCATCAAAAGTGTTTCTTGCTGAATTAAAAGTGTTAACACATGTTCATCACCTGAACCTGGTAATGTTATAAACTTAAAGCGTATTTATTTTTAGCTTATAAATTGTTACTTTAATAGCTAAATTAAGTAAAAGATGGATGTTCACCAAAGAAAAAAACAGTAAAAGATGGGTGTATGTATCTTTTTTCATGTTTTTGAATGATGGGGGTTGGATGGCAAGATTTCTCAGATAGTTAATGATGACCTTAATGAGGAGATTCAACATTAGCTTGGGCATTTGTATGAAGACAATATTATTCTTTTGAATTCAGCAGTTGTTGAGGGTCATTATTCGCGAGTCATGGTTAACGTTTGTTCATTTTTATTGTTTTCTCTTTAATTAGGGTGAATGTTGTAGTTCTCATGCTTGTTAGTAGGTGATTGAACCCTACATAGTATTATAAAAAATATAAACAATATAGCTGCCTGGATATACCCAAGACATACTAACTGGGGGAATGAAAACTCAGAAAACACTAGCAACAAGCTGACATTCCAGAGGCCAGTATTCTCCCCTCCAAAATCCTCCTAATTCCCTACCTCACCTCACTTTCCTCACACAAATAACCCATAGCAGCAGCCATGCTTACTAGGTAATAGTACAGAAACGATTATGTCACATCAGCAGCCCCCGTATCACTTTTTCTGTACGAGCCCCCCTATTTTCTATATTGGACCCTTGACCCAAAGTTTCAAACCCATTAATTAGTGCCTATATCAGCCACTTTGGGCTGTTCCTTTCCCTTCTTAGCTCTTCTTTTTTGCAAGTGTACAACACTGGGGGTCCATCAGTAGGTCTTAAATTTTAGCATGATTGCATCGAGTACTGTTCCTGCGGACGTAGCTATTTTTCCTCTTAATAACTGTTATGCAAGGACTTGTTTCCATCTTGATCAAAGTTTCAACTATTAATTGAATACTGTTCCTTGCTTATCTTTTCCTTAGCTATTTTTATTATGTTTTATCTTTCCTCCTTCCCTCTCCTTAATTTTTGTACACTTGCACATCATTTTTTATTTTCTTTTAAATCTAAGGTCATGCATTTTTATTTGTTGCATGTATTGTGTCAGCATTTTCGATACTGTCTGGCAGATATACTTATAGAGACCAGCCTCTAACTAATAAATTACCTGCATTGTGCTCAACGAGAATACATATAATCTGTCATTAAGTGTTTGGTTCATATTGAACCTTCTGTTTATGCCTGCATTTGATTCACAAGAGAAAGTGTTGAGACGTATAATTTAGTTAGACACTTGGCCTCCAGCAAAAGAATGACATCAAATCTATAAAATTGTTGGATAGTTTCTCAGAGAAAGTATTCCAAAATTCAAGATACACTTGTTCAAACCACAACTCACTATTCATCTCCTCCATAGAACCCTCAGAAAATCTAATTTAAAAAGAAAAAAAAAAAAACTACTCTAAATATGTAAGTTCTTATAAACAATTTATTGGTATGAAAATTTAATAATGTTTTCGAGGTTGTTCCTCATAGGTGTTGGGACTATTGTCTTCAACTAAATTATAGAAGAGTATCCATCATAAGTTGCTCTTGTGCAATGGGTAATCTTGAAGTTATCTTGTTTTGTTGGTGTTTGTTGAGTGTGATTATGAAAGTAGTTGAAAATTTACATTAATTAGGTAGTGAGAATATGCATTGTAGTTGACGAGGTCATAGCTTTGTGTGTATGTATATATATTTGTCTCTCAATGAAATCATCATCAGAATCATTCAAATCACTCTATTCCTTTTACTTCTTCATGTTTTTTGTGGGGGGAAATTTATCCTTTTCTGCCATTGTTATTCCTTTTTGTCCGTGCATTTATGTGCATATGCACACACAGAATTTCATGCTTCCTGTGTTCATTTTCTTTTTTGAACAATTCTTCCTGTGTTCATAGGCTATGTGTAATTGTCATTTATATCATATTCTACTCGTTTATGTTGTATCTACCTTGTAATAACCATGTAGGTACGCTTAATTGGATATTGTGTTGAGGGTTCTCTTTGCCTTGTCTATGAATTCATTGACAATGGAAACTTAAGCCAGCACCTACGAGATTCAGGTGAAATGGAACTTAGAAAAGGTCAATCCTCTGTGACAATACATTAATGTGGTTGTAATAATTTAATCATCAAATGAAACTTTTTCCAGGGAGAGAACCTATGACATGGTCAAGCCGTGTGCAAATTGCTCTTGATTCAGCCAGAGGTCTTGAATACATTCATGAGCATACTGTGCCTGTATATATTCATCGTGACGTAAAGTCTGCAAATATATTAATTGATAAAAACTTTCGAGGAAAGGTTGGTTTTCTTTACCAATATCTTTTATGATGCTTTTTCTGTATTTCCTTTCATGAATCAGTTGTGAACTCCTAAATTATTTATATTTGCAGGTAGCAGATTTTGGATTAACCAAACTGACTGAAGTGGGAAGTACATCAATTCCAACCGGTAATATAGCGGGCACGTTTGGTTACATGCCACCCGAGTATGACAACTTCTTCTCTCTTTAGGTGTTTTAGCTAACTTGGTCGTATAACTCAAGTTTTGTATAAATGCACAAACATGACAAGCAAACTGGCACTCATATATGTAACCTTATGCAATGAATTCTAAATTTTGGAGTCTTCTTGCAGATGCACATTGTGCAGAAACTGGTTGCGTTATTATTTCATCCTGTTAGGTGTAGGGTTTGTACACTATGAATTCTAATCTCTTCTCCCTCGTTTATATTTGAAAAACTAATGAGTAAGAATAGTGAGAAAGCTCATGTTGATGATGTAAAACTCCTTGCCTTTTGAAATGGGTATGAAGGAGAAGTATGAGTGTTCACCTAATGCATCTCCTTCTTATTATACAGACAAGGAAAATATAAATTAATTTTTCTGGCATAGGTTTGATGATGCCATTTTCTTATCTGCAGATATGCATATGGTAGTGTTTCACCGAAAATAGATGTCTACGCATTTGGAGTTGTTCTTTATGAACTTATATCTGCTAAAGAAGCCCTGATCAAGAACAGTGAATCTGGTTCTGAAACAAAGGGCCTTGTTTCTTTGGTGATTCTTGTCTTCCCTATTAAAGATCATTTAATTATTATTTTCAAATTTCAACCTAAATATTAATTTTCGTTTGTTGTTACAGTTTGATGAGATATTTGAGCAGCCTGATCCTAAAGAAGATCTTAAAACACTTATTGATCCTAGGCTTGAAGACGATTATTCAATTGATTCAGTTTACAAGGTGAGTACATGTTTTAGAGTAAACTATTATAAACATTGTGCTTGGAAAAAGGGTTACCTAAAGTTCTTCAGTCATTTGCTATTAGTTTCTTCGCTACAAATATAGTAGGCAGAGAAGCTGTTTGAAAACATTTAAAATTTGTAACTAAATATTTTGTTTCCTAAAACATTTATAATAAATACTTTGATAATGACGCTTAAATATTTAGAGTAAATAAATATTTTGTTTCCTAAAACATTTATTTGTAACTTAGTTTTGAGATAGCAACATGTTTAGAGAAATGATTTTGAAGACTGAAGTAGCTGGGGATATTTCCTTTAGAACAAAATAAGGGTTGCGCATGTTTCAATTAGAGATAACAAGGCAATCTTTGTTTTTTTTTTTTTTTTTTNNGCAATCTTTTTTTTTTTTTTTTTTTTTGGATAACAAGGCAATCTTAAAGCTAAAAAGGTTGAAAGACTTATTTATTTAAATTAATGTGCATTTACGTGGTACATCATTATGTATGTTTAGTACTTCTGAAGCAAGTGTGACCTTATTTTGAGTTTTGTATTGGTTGAGTTAAATATGCCACTTTTTAAGAGCAAATTATGAATTTAATCCCTGAATTTTGCAGTCGTTGTTATTTTAGTCTTTAAATTTTTGTAATGGTTGATTTATTCTTTAAGAATTCATAACTCGTTACAATTTAGTCCCTTTAGATAGTGAGTTGTACAACTGAATAGTCATAGATATGTGATAAAAATGATAGTAATCCTATGATTTAGGCACCAAAATGTTGGTTTATTTTATTCCATTTATTAACAAGTTGAGGTCGTTTCAGATGGCACAAATTGCTAAAGCTTGTACAGAGGCAGATCCGCAACGACGTCCAAGTATGAGATCCGTTGTGGTGGCTCTAATGGCACTTTCTTCCGCCACTGTCGAGTGGGATATTGCCTCCTTGAACGAAAACCCAACATTTGTAGATCTCATCTCTGGAAGATAGATGGTAGAGTAAACTACTAAATTGGTCCCTGGATTATTGACTCGCTGACAGATTGGTCCCTGAATTTAGGAAATTGACAAATAGGTCCCCGAATTTTTCTAACAAGTCAAATAGGTCCCCGAATTTTTCGAACATTTGTCAAATAGGTCCTTCTGTGCATGTTATTTCGGGGACCTATTTGATTAACGTTAGAAAAATTCGGGGACGTATTTGACTCGTTAGAAAAATTCGGGACCTATTTGTCAATTTCCTAAATTTGGGGACCAATCTGTCAGTGAGCCAATAATCCAGGGACCAATTTGGTAGTTTACTCATAGATGGTATATTAATTATTAGCGAGCTTTGTACTATATGTAAATATTATTTTTTTTCTTTAATTTTAAATAATATGGTATAAATTATAAAAGTATTTTCAGATAATGAATTTTTTTATACTGTATTTAAAATAATAAAAATGAAGTGACAAGTTAGTTAATTTGTCTGATAACTTGAAATTTCTTTCACTTTGTGTGATATTTATATAATATATAATTTTGAGGAACCAATTATAAGAATTTAGGACAGTCATTTTTAGCAGTAGTATAAAGGAAAAATTAACCCTTTTTATTTTTATAGAGTATAATTTACCTAAATCTTTAATTTAGTTCCTACTGTTTAATTTCTTATATTTTTGAAATATTTATACTTTTGTTCTTAATGTTTAATGTTTGAGGTAAAAGTAATTTTTTAATCTCTTAAAGTTTCTTATTTATATTTTATTAGTAAAAGACTTGTTTGTGCCCCTAACGTTTGGGGTCAGTTTTAGTTATGCCCTAATCATTTTTTTGTGTCAATTATGCTCTAAACGTTTCACCTTGTTATCAATTATACCCTACCTCAATTTATTGGGGTCAAAGTCTTATTTTGATCCCTCAAGTTTCCTCAAAGTTCTGTTTTGGTCCCAGAGCTCAAAGTCCTTCATTCTTCATCATCTTCACCACTACCACCACCACCATCACCATCATAAAAAAACCTTGTATTAGGAGTTTTCATAGTCGTCGGGGCCGTCGTTTATCTCGTTGGAGAAGACGAACCTCACCGGAAAAGCTCGACGATGGTGGTGGTGGTGGTGGAGGTGGTGGTGGTAGTGGTAAAGATGATGATGAATGAAAGACTTTGAGCCGATGGACCAAAACGGAACTTTGAGCAAACTTGAAGGACCAAAATAGGACTTTGACCCAAAAAAAATTGAGGTTAAAGTATATTTGACAGCAATGTGAAACGTTGAGGATATAACTATGACAAAACAAACGTTTGGGGCATAATTGAAACTGACTCCAAACGTTATGGGCACCAACAGGTCTTTTGCTTATTTTATTTTAATCAATTTAGTCTTTTATGTTATTAAAATAACTTGAACCATTAGAACTTTTTACAAAACTATCTAATTAATTTTCTTTTGAAATTTTTTGATTTAAAATCATTTTGAGTAAACAACTTTAGTCCTTGAATTTTATAGGCACTGCTAGTTTGGTCATTAGATTTTTGCGAGTGTACACGGTTCCTGAATTTTCCTAACTTGTTACAATTTGGTCTGTTCGTCACCCATGTGCTTCAAAAAATCTGACCTAGACCGTCAGGTTGGTTACGTCGCCTCTTAAGTGCTGACGAGGACCATTAACTTCCACATTTGCACTGAAATTTTTTTCAAATAAAAAAAAGGTCAAGTCAGCAAATTTTAAAGACATAAGCAACATTAAACAACTAAATACAAAACATAGCGTTTTGACCCTTCCTCCCACAAACCCACACACAACCATCGGTTTTGCCATTGTTGCCACCTTCAAGCACTTGTGGGCATGGTAGATAGTAAGTGATTCAACCTGAAAATAGAGTCGCTCTATTCATCCATCATCAACTTGCTAAACACATTATTTTGCTCAATCTTTAACTCTACAAGCACGTCAAGAACCTCACACTCCATCTTCCTCATTGCCTCCATTTAATCCCTCAACACATACATCTCGGCGCATGCGCACACACACACAAGCCATTTAAAAGTTAATTTTATCAAAGACATTAAAAATAAACACCCAAGAAAGAAAACTTTGGAATAATGTATATTGATGAATCAAGTTTTGGCTGGGGGTGATTACCACAGGGGGTACTCCTGTAATTCACCTTCGAAGTTTAAGTTAGTGACAAGTAATGAGAGAAGAGAATATGAGATGGGTGTGAGTAGTTTACCTTCTGAAGGTTATTATCTAGTATTTATAGGCTTATGGGGGAGAATCCAACTAAGGAAGCTTCTTTGATTGAGGAGAGATTGATTGAGAGGAGGTTGACTATGGAGAGATTCCCTCCAATATTTAATGGTTGGATTGATGTTGGCTTTTATGGGCATTTATGCTGATTGATATCATATATATCATATCATCTTTCTGAATAAATGCGCTGATGTGGCTTCTTCATAGGAAAGGTGCCCTAAGGGGTGTCCTACCATAGGGCGTTGTGCTAAGGCTTATTATCACTAGTCCCTTCGAAAGAGGCGTTTATGTCCCCACGAGATGTGTCCCCGTGGGTGTTCTCTTTTATAGGCGACTTGGCACCATTTCACGAGTGGAAAATTTTGGAGGAAGGAAGGAGGGCTTCTTCCGAGCGCTAGACGCTTAAAGACGTTATTGATAGGCGATGGGCTTCCTCTAAGTGCCCAATCGTATTGTGCCCTTACCTCTGGTTGGTGGGCGCCTCAGGTCTTCATTGAGGGGTGATTGGGCGTCCTCTGATTGCAGGGCACCCAAGGTCTTTATTAATGGAGGATGAGCTTCTTTCGAATGCAGGGCATCCAAGGTCTTCCTCTATGGGTAATTGGCTTCTTCCGGATGCAATGTGCCCAAGAACTTCCTTTGCGAGAGATTGGCTTCTTAAAGATATAGGGTGCCGAAGGTCTTCCTCTATGGGAGATGGGCAGCATTTCACGAGTGGAAAATTTTGGAGGAAGGAAGAAGGGCTTCTTCCGAGTGCTAGGCGCTTTAAGTCGTTATTGATGGGAGATGGGCTTCTTCCATATGCAGGGCGCCCAAGGATGGGCTTCCTCGGGTTGCAGGGCGCCCAAGTTCTTTATTGACGGCAGAATGGGCTTATTCCAATTGCAGGGCGTCCAAGGTCTCCGTTGATGGATGAATGGGCTACCTCTGCATGCAAGGTACCCAAGGTTTGAATGGGCTTCCTCCAATAGCAGGGCGCCTAGGGTCTCCATTTTATGGATTAATGAGCTTCCTTCGAGCATAGAGTTCCTACGTTTTGGGTGGGCTTCCTTCGATTAGTAGCATGCCCAAGGTCTCCATTTTATGGATGAATGGGCTTCCTCCGAGCGTAGGGTGCCCAAGATCTGAGTGGGCTTGGGTAAGGTCATTGTGCCTTCCACGACGGTGTTGGGAACCGATTTTTATGTTAGATAAATGCGCATGTTTTGTGGCTAGCCTCCCAGAGGATGATGTCTGCCTAGGGTGTGGGTGTCATACCCACTGGATGGCAAGGCGTCCTAGGATTGCTTTGACAAGGGAGTCCCCTTGAGCGATTTTTGCCTAATTAGGCTCTGATTATGGATCGATTGGGCAACAAGGCCCTTGCCGTTTGGCGGCTTGTTCTTGAAGTGGCCTCAAGGGCTTTGTTTGCCTGGAAATGGTTTGCATGGACATGTTGGGCAACTACCAAGTGTTTGATCTTCGCGTGTGCAAGTTTGTGAGGCTTTCTGTAATGTTCAGCACGAAACTAAACAGTCAATTTTGATAAAATGTTAAAAAATAATTGAATCAATTAAGCTACTCAAGAATCTTTGTGTTGACTACGTGTAAGAACTATCATAAAGAGTACTCTACTCTACCCTTTTGAACGCTCTTATTAATGCGCTATAGTGGTGCAATCCGAGTCAATCATTCGAGGAACTTTTGTGCAAAGTTTAAAAGCAAACGATACCAAGTTATCACTAATCGGGTGAAAGCGAAGAAAATTTGTTCTTTGATTGTTTGTCTATGACCTAAAACAATAATTAAATAAAGCAATAATGTTTTTGGGGTTTTTGATTAAAAGACCAAATTGAAAGACAATAACAATGAGTTAACGGATTAAGCAAGTTGAGAAGTACCCGACAGAGCAATTGGATTAAGCAATCATCACTACTAAAGATAAATGAAGCATCTCACACAAATCATCCTAAGGTAGTCACTAATAACTCAATGACCTAGGTTAACAATATTATCATGAAAATACCTTAAACAAGATAAGTCATAACAAGAATTGAAATCCTTCATTCAATTGATGATAAAGAAGATCAAGAAACATAATCTTTATAACAAATACCATTGTCAAAGTTATATACCTATAATTATAACCAAACTAGTATAGACTCTAGGGTTACAATCAAGATATAATTAAACAAATAAAACCAAGTTCCTAATCAAGAATCAGAATTCACAAATAGTTCTCAGGTCTAACTAGAAATCAAGAACAATAAAGTAAACCCTAATTCTAGTGTGAGAAAAACTCCATAAATATGAAACCCTAGTTCATGCTTTGCTCCAATGCTCCTCCGGGTATGAGTGATTAGCCGCTCATGGTTGACAAATGAACAACTTCAATTGGCTACCATGATCACAAGAAAAGCTTCACACGATAAGAATATCGGATCACCGAGATACGGAATATGTAAAACTCTCTCTAAGCAAGTGTGTAGCCTCCAACTGACCTCCAGACCTCTCATATATCATATTTTTGGCCTAAACCAAGAAAATCTAGGTCAGAATCATCAAAATTGGGCTTGGACCAAATTAATTAAAATTAGCTGCAAACCCGCCGCAGGACCCGACGCGGCTATGCATGGCGGCGGTTTCTGATGGAGATTGTGCCCTAGGGCCAATCATTTTATAAATATGTTTGGAACATATTGATTAGTTTATAGAGATAAATTAATGGTTATCATATTATTAGCATGTTTACTATGATAACAGTCCTTGATTAATTATGAGATAATTAATCTAAACTGTCCCTGGTCGCTCATTCAAGTGAGAACTTGAAATGAACTAAGACCAGCATGACCTCGATGCATAGAGATGCATGCACTAGATGCTGGAACGAGAGTCATGGTGCGATTATGTAAAGAGTTACAGATTGCTGGACCGACCCGGAGAGTCCTGCATGGGTTTTAGTCATGAGCTAGCCTCTCTTGTACACCTGTCACGATGCCCTTAGACCTGAGGTCTTCATTATTCCGGCGTTGTAGTTGTCAAACTTTGGCCTAGTCTAACGTTACCCGTAGCAGGGTAGCTATAAGGGTTAGGTACGAGTTTGGTTGATTGTCGTGCTGAGGAATGTGGTTGACCAAGATGGAATTTTGTCCCTCATAAAGATGGGAGATATTTAACTGGGCCCCTCGATGAGTCTGTCCAAGGAATGTGTGGCCACACTAGTAAATGGGACTTACTCAAGGAATCGAGAAAGTTGAGGTTTGGATTATGGATGACTTTCCCGTGCCTAATCCATGACCAAAATATCGTAGGACAAAAAGGGATCAAGACAAGGTGGTACTAAGGTCAAGTCGTTTCGGGGTTAAACGATAACTCACGTGTTTTGGGTAGTCGTGAAGGCTTGCTAGAGTCCGCTCTCGACTTGTGAGTCATAGGGATGACTTGCTGCCAACTTCACGTGGGGTCTGCTGGGTCACACACGAGCAGGATCTAGATGCCAAGCTGGGACACGAATTAGGGTTAATTCATGGGTCACATTGGTGACGTCGTTTAAGACATAATTGATTGTATTGGGACATGAAATCTTGTCTTAAATAAATATCTACAGATATGATATTTGAATTTGTGGGACAAATTTAAATATATATATATATATATAATCGTTAAATATATAATGGGATTAGTCTATTTACAATTATATTCCTATTTATAATATTAGGGAATAATGAATTGGATAAGTTTCCTAAAAGTTAGGAAATTATTGATTTATTAAATTCACTAATATTAGGATAATGGGAGGAGGTTGGCGCCTCATATAAAATATTTTAATTAATAAAAATGTTTTGTTAATTAAAATCATGGCTTGAATTTGAATTCATAGATTTGATCTAGATTTCAAATGATTGAATTAAAAATATTAAGGTAATATTTTAATTCAAAATTTATGGGGAATTCGAATTCTAGGTTCAATTGAATTAAAGATATTAGTGTAATGTTTTAATTCAATAATGAAGTAGAATTCAAGATTCAAAAATATTGAATTAAAGATATTTGGGTAATACTTTAATTCAATATTGTTGGAAAATAACAAGTTAGTTATAACTTCCTAAGAGTTAGGGTTGTTATTTTAATTTATTAAATTCCAACAAATTGGAATAGGGGATGGCGCATGACTTGGGGATCTTGGGGAAGATTTGATCTTCCAATTTGATTCTCAAATATTGCATTTTGAATTCAAATTGAAATATTAAGGTAATATTTTAATTAGGAATTCAAGTCCTAAAATTATGATATAGAGATCTCATAATTTTATAAATTGATAATCCTATAATTTAGGGATTTCCTAATTATAATTATCAAAGTCCCCAAACCCTATAAATATATGAGCCTAAGTCGACTTCCAAGAGAGAGGCCATGCAGAAGGGAAAAATCGACTTTAGCCTAGTTCATCACAAGAGGGAAAATTCGATTTTTGCTCTTGGTGAGGAGAGAGAAAACGCAACCCTAGTTTTCTAAAGAGAGAAAGTGGCGCACAACTCTAAAGGAGTTTAGGGTTTTGTGTGACAAGGTTGTGTGGGATCAAGAATTGGATTCTTGACCATAGGCACCATCTTCTTGACAATTCAAGAAGAGTTCTTGAATTGAAGAACACCGTAGATAGAGGTCCCTGATTCACTTGGAGAAGTGAAGGAGGCTAGCACCTAGGCATCTCCAAAACTGTTCGTGTGGATCACCGGCGAAGGAAGGACGCATCACGTGGACTTCTAGGACACGCCCTGTACAACCAAACCGATTGAAACTCGTGAGGTATACCACTATCTAAAAGTTTTAAATTCAGCTAGCGGATCCGTTCGGGAATTCTCTGGCCTGGCGCGTTTTAAGTTTAAAGTTTTAATTCTATATTTCCTGTCTTCCGCTGCGTTTGGCGCCTGGAATTCCCAACAGTTTCCACGGCGGAATTCCAGTGGCTCCCGCTGTTGGAGATTGTGCCCTAGGGCCAATCATTTTATAAATATGTTTTGAACATATTAGTTAATTTATGGAGATAAATTAATGGTTATCATATTATTAGCGTGTTTACTATGATAACAATCCTTGATTAATTATATGATAAATAATCTAAAACTGTCCCTGGTCGATCATTCACGTGGGAACGTAAA
>QANZ01021817.1:34059-47137 GCA_003254925.1 Chamaecrista fasciculata | reverse complement strand
GTTCCCGTTTTCACTTGGGAAGAAGTGAAGGAGGCTAGCACCTGGGCATCTGCCAAACTGCTCGTGTGGATCACCGGTAGAGGAAGGACACTCGAAGTGGACTTCTCAATTCGCAAGTTTATACGCACCGATTAAATTATGGTAAATTTCTTTCCTTAACTGATATAAATGTTGATAGTGGATCCTGGAAGGAATCATAGGGAAGCCAAAAATTTTAATTTACCGTGTTTTTCCGCTGCGCCGACCCTATGATTTCCCAACACCCGCCGCGGCCTTGCCCGCGGCAGTTTCCACGGCGGTTTTTCCAGAAACTTTGATTCTTCTCGGTTTGATCCCTGACTCATCTCCAAACATCCCTAAGCCTTCCTTGAAGTATTTCAACACTTTGGACTCCATTAAAACCTATCAAGAACATCGAGAAACTAAGTGAATTGTCAGAATAAAGAGGATCAATCTAAAAATAAAGATTAAACCCGAGAAAACCACACAATTACTCACAAAATAGTCCAAATAATGTCAAACCTCAAGGCATCATATTTCATCATAAAAGGACATAAATGCATGCAATTGAATCCCAAATGAATATAAAATGCCCTAAAATGTCACTAAAATATATGATGAAACATGGTCAGATCACTCTTATTTGAGCCATTTGAGAGATGTTGCGCCCAAGGTTTAGATGGGCTTCCTCCAGGTGTAAGGAGCCCAAGATCTCCATTTTATGGATGAATGGGCTTCTTCCGAGCATAGAGTGTAGAAGTTTTGGGTGGGCTTCCTCCGATAGCAAGGCGCCCAAGGTTTGAGTGAGCTTGGGAAAGGTCACCATAATATGTAGAGTTTTACATTGCTTGTAAGTTTTGCTGATGGAATTTTCCTGTAAAGTACTTAGAATAACCATACGTTAGTTACACAACACTTTTGTGATGACCCACAAAGGGTTCTTGCAATTCTTTGAAGGGTCCCAACTGATATAGTGTTTTCAATAATATCACTGATGTTAAATATGTCATGTCAAGTATTTTTGGGAGATAGAAATTATCAAGCTACATGAGTATGTTACATAGACGATAAAAGATTAGGACTTCATATCATAAGCTGAAGTATAGCATAACCGAAGAGGATTATGAAGAGTAACTGCCACTTGACATAGTATATGATGAGTCATGAGATTGAGCATACTACTACCTTTGGTGTAATATAATTAGTCTCCTGGGTAAGTATTTGGTGGAAGATGTTTGATGAGAAAGCTGATAATAGGCAAATCCTTTGCCCAATCGTATTATGCCCTTACCTCTTGTTGGTGGGCGCCTCAGGTCTTCATTTAGGGGTGATTGGGCTTCCTCTGATTGCAGGCACCCAAGGATCGGTTTTCTCAGGTTTTGGCGGGGGATCATTACCTAGTTCGAGGGGAGGAGAATCCTATACTTCTCCTGCAAGGTAATGAACCACAAGGTGTGCCTCCTGTGATTCACCTCCGAAGCTTAAGTTAATAAACTGCTTTGATTGAGGAGAGATTGATTGAGAGGAGGTTGACTAGGGAGAGATTCCCTCCAATATTTAATGGTTGGAATGATGTTGGCTTTTATGGGTATTTATGCTAATTGATATCATATATATCATATCATCTTCCTGAATAAATGCGCTAATGTGACTTCTTCAGAGGAAAGGTGCCCTAAGGGGTGTCCTACCATAGGGCGTCGTCCTAAGGGCTATTATCAATATCGAAGTTACAATGGGGGATCCAGGCCATCTCCATCCCTATTTTCTTCAACTTCATCATTTTCTATTAAAAATATAAATTATTATCATTTTTTTCATGAAATTTTATTTTTTTGTTATAAAAAATAAATTATTTTATACTAATAATATATATGTTCTTTTTTTATTATATATTTATCATAGTATAATTAATATAAAAAGTTAAAATTAAAAGTCAAAAAGAATAGGAAGGTCAGCCCATGGGTTAACTCATCCCAACCCGTTTAATCAATGGGCTAAATTTCCACATTCATGTTTCGGATTTTGGACTGATGTGAAATTTTCATCTTTTTTCATATTTTTGAAAATTACATTTTTGATCCAATATTGTGATCCAGGTATATTTTTTTGTAAGTTTTGAAAATATTTGAGGGTATTCTGTAATTTTTGCAAAAATTAGTAAAGTTTGTCTTCCTTCCACTATCGCACAGATTTGTAAGACTGAATTGGATTTTTTTTCAGATTTAAGACTAATTTGTAATTTTATCCTTTTTTCAATATTTTTTGAAATTATATTTTGACCTCAAACGATTTTTATATTTTTCATTTTAATCCTCAGTTATTATAGTCCAAGGATGATTTTGTAAATTTTAAAACTATTTAGGAGTATTCTATAGGTTTTGCAAAAATTTGTGGAGTTCATCCCCTCTAATAAAATTAGTTTACCAAAGACATTTCTAATTTTTATTTTCGAAAATCTATTTCTAAAAATAGGTTTAAGAAAAAATTAAAAAAAGTGTTTCTAAATATGGGAATCAAACAGACCCAAAGCATCCGGACTCTGAAGTGTGAAGTGAAATGCAATTTTCTTTCTTTCTGCCGCCATCCTCGACTTAAAAAACCGCGGGAATATTCCGTGTTAGGTGAGATCTTTAACAGTTGCCTCTTTTTTATTTTTTTGGAACAAAGGACTTGCACTCTTGTTAGCTTATGCAAAAAATGAATAAAAATTAGCATCTTCATCGACCCTTTGAATTTTCTCTTTCAAGT
Organism: Chamaecrista fasciculata; assembly: GCA_003254925.1. NCBI lineage: Eukaryota > Viridiplantae > Streptophyta > Magnoliopsida > Fabales > Fabaceae > Chamaecrista > Chamaecrista fasciculata. The sequence continues at coordinate 44,389 of QANZ01021817.1, read as the reverse complement.
TTCAAAGATGAAATGTTAACCCGGTCAATTGAAAATTTCAACTATGAAATTTCAAGTTTTCTTTATCTTTCCCAGCTCCTATTTGGAATTTGGTCATTCCACAAACCCAGATTTTGTTTCTATTTCGTATCTCTGAATTGGGATTTTTCCCAATTTTCACTCTCTCTTCACCATCATGGAACCCAGATTCGTTCTTCTTATTCTCTTGTTCATCTTCTTGGCTTCATGTTTTCGCAGTACAGAATCAAATTGCAGCAAGGGTTGCGATTTGACTTTAGGTTCCTACTACGTGTGGCCTAATTTAAACCTTACATTTCTCTCAACTGTTATGAAGTCCCAAGTTCTTACAGACACAAACGACATCGTCAGCTACAACAGCGGCAAAGTAATTACTAACGATTACGTGCAATCCGGTGAACGAATCAACATTCCATTCCCATGCGATTGCATTGACGGTGAGTTTCTAGGTCATAAGTTTGATTACAGTATTAGCAAAGGGGACACCTATAAGACGATTGCTGAGGAATACTATTCCAATTTGACCACCGTTGAATGGTTGAAGAAGTTCAATACAGATCAGATTCCTGATAATGGAACGCTTACTGTCACTATTAACTGTTCCTGTGGGAACAGCCAAGTCTCAAATCTTTATGGCTTGTTCATCACTTACCCACTTAGGCCTGGGGAGACCTTGAAATCAGTTGCAAATGATACGGGATTTGATTCTGAGTTGCTGCAGAAGTACAATCCCGGTGTGAATTTCAGCCAAGGAAGTGGTTTGGTTTATATCCCTGGCAAAGGTATGTTCTCATTTGTGTCATGTTGAGTATACTTGTTAATATTGGTGTTCTTAATCTACTAATTATGCTTTAATAAAAAAAATGGCAAAAGTATTAATTTCGTCCCCTACCTTTACACAAACTGTCAATTTCGTCCCCAATGTTTCACATTTTGATCAATTTTATCGTTTGCTCTTATTTTAGCTAAATATTATCGAAGAATCTACGTGACTAATGATATATAATGTAAATTGATAGAAAAAGAAACTCAAATTCTAACTCGGATTGAAAAACAAGATGCAGTCTATTGTTAATTTATTGAAAGAAACGTCAAAGGATAAAATTGACTAAAATGTAAAATATTAGAGACGAAATTGACAGTTGATGTAAAGTTTTGGGACGAAATTACTTTTTGCATTAATAACAAATATCTAATGCTCTTTAGTTTTGTCCTTGTGTCTTCTGTGATTTATTGGTGGTTTTGTACACAGTAACCAAATTAATTGTCCACTATGTTGCATGTGTACGAATATGGGTACGGATACGAGTATTGATACGAGTGCAGGGTATTACAAATTTACAATTTTTTGGAAAAATTAGGTTAAGGGAAACATTTATTTAAATATACAACTTTTCTTTTAAAAGTATGAGCTTTCTGTTCATGACTTCACCGCTCCAGAAAAAATAAAGTTATAAACTTATAAGACAGGAAAATAAAATTGGATAAAAACACACTCATATTTTATACAAAAACATATATAATTTATATTTTATAATGTTAAAGAAGTCCTCGGGTACAAATATGTATCCTGACAATTAGTGTAAAGGTAGGGGACGAAATTAATACTTTTACCATTTTTGCCGTAGCTGTGCTTCATAGATTTTCCATGTTGATGGTTACTCAAGTCAAGTGGAATTAATGTAGCATTTGCTTCTATAACTTGTTTAAACACTAATTTGGATGCTTTATTATATCAATACTTGATTTCACAATTATGTGTTCTGCTGGAATGTAGCTTAGTCACGTTGAAGGACGGGTGGTAATTGATTTGTATAAACATGAGCAAATGGTGTCTAATTTTTACAAAAGAAAATTAGATAATCTGCTATTTGTTTCTAAATTTTGATGCCCGAAGATTTCAAAAGTAAGTTACTTGGTTGCTGCTTCTTGTAACTTAGATTTAGGGGAGTTAGTCCAGTCAGCATACTTGAGTAAACCAAATAGAAGTCTGATGCTCTCTGCATAGTATTAGCATATGAGCATACTCTCTGAACTGATGTGAATAATTGTAGAGTGATCTCTCTGTGCCCATCTTTTACTCTCTTTCTCTATTGTTTAACTAGGGAGGCCCAGATAAAACAAGCAATTCTCTCTTCGTCTGACAACTTTAATTAAGCATCTTATACACAAAGGGTTATTATTTTTTTTCATTGTTGTATACAAGTGGCTCAAATGGTTAGTAATTCGGCATACTTATACAAGGATATTTTGCGATCACCGTATACATAATACTGAATCTTCAATTTTGTTTCTGAACACTTGATAATTCAACATACTTATCTCACTTTTTCCCTTAATTCTCCAGATCAAAATGGTGCCTACGTTCCACTTGAATCGAGGTAAATCTTGTTCTTTAGATGGTTTTATCTACAAATATGGTGGTCACATTTCATTTGCCAATGACTAGTTTTTGCTTTTACTCTGCAGTTCAGGATCAGGAGGTTTAATTTTTTCTCTTCTCCAAAAGCTATTCATTTGGTTGTACTTGTCTCCTCTTCAATTTCACACATACATAGGTCACATGATCAGCATATATTTATAATCAGAAGGGCGGTACCACTTTGAGCTCACATGTTGATTCTTACACAAGCAGGTCTAGCAGGTGGAGTTATTGCTGGAATATCCGTAGGAGTAGTAGCTGTGCTTCTTTTATTGGCATTTTGGATATATGCTACATTTTTCCGAAAGAAGATAGATGATGAGGAATTATTGTCTCAAGATTTGGAGATCGCTGCTCTTAGTGGAAAGGGTATACTCCTTTTTGGTTAATTTACTTATATTTATTCCAACAACTGCCTCTTTCTTTTCCTCTCCTCTAATGGACACTTTCAAGAAAAGGATCCATGTCCATGATTGACACAACTCTTTAAAGTATATATGGAGAACACTAAATTATTTGGTCATAATTCATAGATGCTCTGGTACTATGTGAAGGATCATTTCAACATGAAATCTTAACTATCAAGTGAAGACCCATGAACAGTTTTACAATAATCTAACACTTTCTTTTCTTCTACCAAATCTGATGTTAATTTTCTTTTGCTCCACAATTCATGGTAGCATCATTATAGTTGATTTGTTCATTGAAAGATAATATGTAACAGACAGTTAGAGCATGCCATGCACACAGAAATTAACTATATTTATGATCCCTTTTAATTAGCCCTTTTACTCCTTGTTGTATGACAAGTGCTGTTCTCGTTGAACACAGTTTTTCTTGTTCTCTTCTTTCCAAACATACCATTACGATGTTTCTTACTTTTTCATATTAGAAGAAATTAAAATAAAGTTGATGATTGGATATATCAAATCTCTTTTAGGCTTCCTTTGTGATATATAAGATGGGAAAGGGTATAAAATAAAGGGAGAAATAAAAAGGGAAAAAAATTATCTAACTTCGAATGTTCGTTCAACATTCATTAATGAAGTGTGATCAATTCAACTGATTATGTACATAATAAAGCAAATACATTGGTTAACCTAACTATAGACCCAGAAAGCTAACATAAACGAAAGCCAAACATGCTTTATTAGTATTGTTAAATAATAAAATAAATAATTAATATCTCTTCCCATACTGCATTATTTTGATAATGAAACCTTTGGTAACAGTGAATTTGAAACTTCAGGATCTGGTGGTCCTGCTGGCATCACAGGAATTGTGGTTGACAAATCAGTGGAGTTCTCATATGAAGAACTAGCGGCTGCCACAAATAACTTTAGTATGGCTAATAAAATTGGGCAAGGTGGTTTTGGTGCTGTCTATTATGCAGAGCTCAGAGGCGAGGTAAGTAGTCACATATTGACTAGCTGTTGACTAGCTGTTGATGCATCTAGATTTACTATTTGACTTATTCATAGTCTTGTGAAACATTTACTAAAAGATCAATGTCGGTGTCTTAATTAATGTCTTTCTAATATTGAGATTGATGATTCTGTGATTTGAATGGGCCAATAAAATTCATAATATTCATATGTTTATCCATATTATGTTAAATACACACTGTTGTGGAAGTGTTGCTATAAATAACTGGTTTGGACGATTTAGAGCCACATCAAAATGGTTTAAAAGGCTGTATTGGCAAATCTGAACAGCCAGACTGGATAAGAGAAAATGAATACAAGATATACAAATAGTTTGAGCCATTTTGATACCTTTTGTTTTGAGAGTTTGTTTCTCTGTTTTGGTTAGAACCTTTGCTTTTGCATACATGAAAAGACAGATGAGATGATGACATAAAATCTTGTGTTTCTAAATACTTAATGTTGAAAATATATTTCATTGAGTAATACTTGATTGATACAATACAAAATGAAGCCTTGCACACATATATATACACAAGGAAAATCGCTAATACATTTAATATTCATCTACTCAACCACCTAATTAATATAGGAACCTAATACTAACCAACTAACTTAATAAATAAGGATTGACTAATTGATGACCTAATTCATGTTTCTCAACATGCCCCCTCAAGCTGAGTATAGGAACTTTCTTAGCTTGCATTATAGACTTTGGCAATAAAGGCCGAAAAGTGAATTCGTTGGACAAAAGTAGTAATGGCTTGTGTTCTTGTTTGAGTCTCAGAGGCTCTCTTTATCACTAGAGCTTGTATTCTTTTTATGAACCTCAGAGGCAATTAAAATAGTGATGGCTTGTGGTCTTTTTGCAAGTCTTAGGGGCTCTCTTTCTCTAGAGCTTGTACTCTTCTTAGAACCTCAAGGGACATAAAAGTAGTTATGGCTTGTGTTCTCTTTTGAGTCTCAGGGGCTCTCTTCACTAAAGCTTGTACTCCTTTTTTAAAAGCTCAGGGGCCATTAAATAGTGATGACTTGTATTCTTTTTGAGTCTCAGGGGCTCTCTTCGCTAGAGCTTGTACCCTTCTTAGAACCTCAGAGGCCATTTCAAAAAGGATTAAAGAAAATTATTAGTCAGCAAGGAGCAATACAGTCATCTGCCAACCAAAATGAAACATAACCCTATTCTTAATAAAGAGGATTCACTAACAGCCGCCAAAACCTCCAGAAAACAGTTGGGGGTCGCCGGAAATAGGTCGTCGTCTTCTTAATCAGAATTATTCAATAAATTATATTTTCAACACTTAAAATAGAAGTTTCATCATAAAACTTGATAATGCTCTTATGGGATTACACATGTTTGTACAATTTTACTCTACAGCTATTCCATTTTAATTTTCCTTTATATCCTATATTCATTATATTGCTATATAGAATCTTCTGAATTATTTTGTTTTGCAGAAAGCTGCAATTAAGAAGATGGATATGCAAGCAACAAGAGAATTTCTTGCTGAATTGAAAGTTCTAACACATGTTCATCACCTTAACCTGGTAATAGGTCTCTCAAACTTTAATAATTTATATGGATTTAATGTACTTAGTTATGCTGGAATCAGGTAGGAGATATGTTGTGGGAAAATTATTGATGATTTTGACAGTAGATTCTAGAGCATTAGCTTGGGCTCATTTTGAGAATAGTTTTGTGCAGCAACTTATCTAAAATGTAACCAATAGGTTAATAATTTAGGACTGTATACTGTGAAGGATTTCTATTTGCTTTTCAATATTGATTTAAGAAACTATTTTAGTTTCCTTTCCCTATTTGACTTGGTGTAAAGTTCTACTTAACCTTTACTTTTTTTTTAAATGTTTGGTATGAATGCCAGTATAAAGAGTAATGTGCTTAAACAATGTTTTTAAGACTATTTCAAAGTATATGAATCTTCTATCTTTATTAAATGGCATAAACATTCGATTATTTATTTTCAGAACTATTCATTTGGCTCGAGAATTCGAAAGCCTATATTTCATTGATGACCTCTCTGGTGACCCTTTATTTATTTGTTACCATGGCTGAGGTATGAGTTGTTTGGTATGTGTAACTTATAGTGTTGCCCCAAAGCTCGTGCTTGTAAGATGTTTTGAACTTATCAACTCCTAAAACAATTTTGTGCTGAATTTCTAGAAAACATGTTTGAATAGTAGGGTGAGTGCAGTGGAGATTTTCAAGTGACAATTTTGATCAACTTTATGTTGTACCTATGTTTTAATGTCCATATAGGTTCGCTTAATTGGATATTGTGTTGAGAGCTCTCTTTTCCTTGTTTATGAATTCATTGAGAATGGTGACTTAAGTGAACATCTGCGTGGTTCAGGTTAGATCAGCACTTGGTGCCTTTTTTTTTTTTGGACAGTGTATTTCTGTTGTGATAACTTAATAATATAGTCATATTCATGCCAGGAAGAGATCCACTTCCATGGTCGACCCGTGTACAGATTGCTCTAGACTCAGCTCGAGGTCTTGAATATATTCATGAGCATACAGTTCCTGTATATATCCATCGTGACATAAAGTCAGCGAATATATTAATAGACAAAAGCTTTCATGGGAAGGTTGAATATACTTGGAAAGCTTGGCTATACGTTGAAGTTTTTGGCTATAATTGAAACTTCCTAAAATATATACATATTTGTAGGTTGCAGATTTTGGATTAGCTAAACTTACTGAAGTTGGAAGCTCATCACTTCCCACCGGTCATCTTGTGGGAACCTTTGGATACATGCCACCAGAGTAAGACGGTTTTCCTTTTATATCTAAAACCAGTTACCAAGCAATTGTTTTTGTTTGGGAGGAGGAGTGGGGTGGAAATAAACTCAATCCATTATTTTGTATGGTTAAAAAGGTATGGAGTAGGGTGGTTTAGGATGGTTATCTTCCTCTCCCCATGCCAACTCAATTTCATTTACCATTTGTTCCTTTTTCATCCTAATACTCTTTACTTTCCTTTTCGTCGATAAGGGTAATATTTGAAATTTATAATTTAGAACCAGCTAGGGAAGGGGGAGACTTGAAAGAAACTGGTAGAGAAATGCATTGAGGGAAAATAAAACTATGGTATTTTATTTATTATTGATTAAATGAGAAGTCTTAGGTGGTTTGGGCATGTGCAAAGAAGACCTTTAGAGGCCCCGGTATGCAGAGTTGATCAAATGGTAGAGAATCCTATAATCCGAGGAAGGGGAAGATCAAAGAAAACTATCCAAGAAACTATCCGGAAAGATCTTGCTATCAATAACCTTATGGTTGACATGTGTAAAGATAGAACACGTTGGCGTCAGTTGATCTATATAACCGACCCCACCTAGTGGGATAAGGCTTTGGTTGTTGTTATTGTTGATTAAATGAGAAGTCTACAGCCAATGGCTTATGAAGGAAAGTACAACTTATATGCTTAAAACAAGAAAGGAAATATAAATAAAGAGAATCTATGATATTAAGCTTTCTGAAAACAAGAGAGGAAATAATGATAAAAACAACTTTGATGCTAAGCTTAACTAGAAGGCGTTATCTTTGCTCTTGTGATACTGTCTGCCACAAGACTCCCATTTCTTACTGGGAGCATTATCAGTTACATTCATCTTTTAAAAGATTAATTTATTTGTGTATCAAAAAAAAATAATAATTTATTTCAAACGTTGGGGTAGGAACCCTATCCTTTCTTCCCACTCCATTTTTTTATTACTCCACTGTCTTCAAAAGTCCCAAAAATGCATTGAGGAATGAGAGGACGCAATCGTTGCAGTTTGCATCTTCTCTTGCTTACTTGTTCAGTTATAGGTTTTGCTTAACTCACTTTTTAAGTAAAATTTAGATTGGAAACATGGTAAATTCAACCTCCTCTTTTGTTGCAACAGTGCAACTCCATGCTTTTGTCGAAATTCAGTTGAGAGAAAAGTTCACTACTAAGTTAAATAGCATTTGTTAATGAGTATCTCATTCTTAACTGTAGATATGCTCAGTATGGTGATGTTTCCCCTAAGGTGGATGTCTATGCATTTGGAGTTGTTCTTTTTGAACTTCTTTCTGCTAAGGAAGCCATTGTCAAGACAAGTCAATCCACTGCTGACTCAAAGGGCCTCGTAACAATGGTGATTCTTGATTTGTCTCATTTTTATTATTGTTAATTTCAAATATGCCTGCATCATGCTTTTATATCAAGCTAAACTTGAGGGGACATAACCATCTCTTTACTTTTCATGCAATGCAGTTTGAAGGAATTCTTAATCAGCGTGATCCTACCAAAGATATTTGCAATTTGGTTGACCCAAGGCTTGGGGATAACTACCCCATTGATTCAGTTCTCAAAGTATGTATGTTTGGGGTTGTGATCCTCTGGAGCTCTAGAGAAATTCATTGAGTACATTTCAGAGAGAACGAAGGACACAAATGCAGTGGATATTCAGATTCCACTTATCTCTTGAATATGGGTCCCAAGTCAGTTATTTGTGTTTCTCTCTCTGGAATGACCTAGTAAATCTCTTAGAACTTCAGAGGATACATATAAGTACATTTGATAGAGTAAGCCATTAGAATGATTTTGTTTATTGTTTCATTTTCGTTTATTGAAAATAAGGTCATTTTTGGCCTGCAGATGGCCCAACTCGCCAAAGCGTGTACAATGGAAAATCCTCAACTGCGCCCAAGTATGAGGTCTATTGTGGTTGCTCTTATGGCGCTTTCATCTACTACTGTGGATTGGGATGCCGGCTACTTATATGAAAATCGAACTGTCTTGAATCCGATGTCAGGAAGATAGGGTATACAAGTATTTTAATCTTACCTTGAGTACTTTGCCGATGCAGCCGATTCTGAGCTGTTTATTGAAGGCTTAAGAAGTTTGTAAATGGAGCTCTGGTTACTCACTGAAGGTTCTCTTTGTTGGGGATATACTGTCGTGAAGAGATATTCCGGTATCCCCTGATTAGAAACCGCCACTCTCACAGGATTAAACGACATCTTCCTCAATTTCACACACGGAGGGATGCAGAATAGCAGAAGAAAAGTTAGAGACTCTGATACAAAAGAGAGAGGCTAGGGTTCTCATGTATATATAATAGGTAATATGTAATTTTTGTAAAATTTATTATGGTTAAAATTACAAAATAGCTCCAAAGGGTACCAAAGTGTTAATGGAGAATACCACAGGGTACCAAAGTGTCAAGTTTCAAACCACAGGGTACCAAAGTGAAATAGGGTCAAACCACAGGGTACCAAAGTGTAATTTACCCAATAAAATAATATAACAAAAATAACCTCAACCCTCATATCTCTTTTGTGTAGGTAATGTGGGCTTATTTTACACACTCAACATTAGACTTAGGTCCAATACTCTTTCCACTATGAATTATGAGACAGATGATCGAGTTCTAGAGCAATTTTTTAGTTTCAAGAGCAATTCCTTATTGGGCATGATAACCATTGCATGTAAATCCGGTTTGGTAAAAGCACTAATTTCATCCTTAAACTTTACATCAATTGTCAATTTCGTCCCCAAACTTTTTTTGCAGTCAATTTTGTCCCCAATGTTTCACAGTTTGGTCAATTTTATCCTTTGCTCTTATTTGAGCCAAATATTAAGATTTACGTGACTAATGATATATAATGTAAAATTGATAGAAAATGAAACTCAAATTGAAAAACAAGATGCAATTTGTCTTTAATTTTTGTAAAGTTGGTCAAAAGATAAAATCGACCAAACTGTAAAACATTGAGGACAAATTGACAATAAAAAGAGATTGGGGACGAAATTGACAACTAGTGTAATGTTTGGCGACGATATTAGTGTTTTTGCTTTCCTTTTTTGGGTTACATCTCTATTAAACTTCAGAATCGGCAGCTGCTGCATGAGCTCCTACTAGTTCTGGTCTTGCAGGTCGTCTGGTCGGTTAATCAGTGCAGTTTCCAAATCAAAAACTAGCTAAACCTGCAGGTAGAATTCAGCTTGGGTAAAAGAATTGGCCAAATTGCATTGGTGCTGCATATTATGCAAGAGGGCAGGGTATGCAGTATGAGAAGATGTTATTACCGTTTAATTTTATTATGTAGTGATGTAAGTATCATTTGAGATCAGATTTATAAATTATGATTTGGGAAAACTTGGGTTTAAAAAGATATTTAGTCAAGGCTTTTGGTGCAATTAGTTTTGAGTAAACTACTAAATTGGTCCCTGGATTATTGACTCGCTGACAGATTAGTCCCTGAATTTAGGAAATTGACAAATAAGTCCCCGAATTTTTCTAACGAGTCAAATAGGTCCCCGAATTTTTCTAATGTTTGTCAAATAGGTCCTTCTGTTTGGGGACCTATTTGACTAACGTTAGAAAAATTTGGGGACCTATTTGACTTGTTAAAAAAATTCGGGGACCTATTTGTCAATTTCCTAAATTCGGGGACCAATCTGTCAGCGAG
>QANZ01021788.1:0-34011 GCA_003254925.1 Chamaecrista fasciculata | reverse complement strand
GGGGGGTTCATCTGCTATTTAAATTCAGCGCCTGAAGAATAAGAAATTATAGAAATGCCCAAAATCTTTTAAATCTTTCTAAAACGGTCCCAAAAACCCAAAATTTTAGAAATAGAATTTCTTGACAAAATTTATATCGTTAGATTCGTTTCGAAGAGTAGATTCCAAATATATAATTTGTTTTTGAAAACCCCAACTCTAACATGTTCCATTTCTTACTCGAAAGTGTTCTATCGCAGCACCGAAATAAAACTCGGATAAAATTTTTAACTCTGTGTACTCCCAAATTTTTACCACAAGCCAAATAAAATATAGGGATTTCAAAAATGACAATTAAAATTCTAAATTTTCGAGTTCACTTATTTTTAAAATTATAACCCCAAAACTCCTCATTCTGGTCTAAAACTAGTTTAAAGATTCTATCAAAATTCAAAAAAAATCACTAATTCAATTCTTGAACAGCCAAAACTACATTTTAAAGCTCGGGGTCTCACAAGTAAGTTGTGGGACTATCTCACAGCTTCTCGGATGATTTGGCAAAGTTTTGACACAAATCCTTGTCCTTTGATCGAATCGAAGGACCTTGATTTTATTGTCAAGTTAGTTCTCTACTTCGTTTTGAAATCTCTATTTCAAAAGGACTCCAACTTGTGTTTCAAAAAGTAGCCGTAGATCTAGCCTTTTGAACCAGTTAGTAAGAGTTATTACTTTTAGCTTATGTACTTATGAGTCCACATACATCAACTATGTATGATCCCACTAAGTCAGACATTCTATTACTGTGGTTAGTAAGTGGAACGTCTCTTGTCATCTTTTCCATTTTAAACAAGGCTCGCAAGCACCATATGATTGCAAATCATGTGAGCTTCAGAAGTTCATCTCTATGAAGCTTCTCAAGGCGTTTCTTGTTTGTATGGCCTAAACGACAATTGCCAAAAGTATTTATAGGATTAGATTCGACAATCTTTAATCCTTTCGTATCGATGTTATAAATACTATTATTGTTCTAGTTTAAAATATAATGGTTACCTTTGCAAATCATATAAGCAAATAAACATTATTTTATTAAAATAGAACCCACTCTTTAATGTTTACACATATAAAATCTTCCTTATCCTCATAAGGAGAAAACAATGTTTAAACTTTAAAGAATAACAATAAACTTAGCCCGAAAGGGGTAATCCAAGCTCGCATGTTCCTATAGCAGCAACGGCAGCAACCTTTGCTCCACTGTCCACTTCTAGGTCCATCTCGCTCCCGTTCTCATTTTCTACTGTCTCTGAAGACCCTACACATCAAATGTGAGAACCACATATCGTATCCAATACTTAAGTGGTTTAAGTAGAAAAAGAACACTTATAACAAAGATACCTGAAGTAGAGGGCATAACGCACTTCTTCTTCTTTTGATCTTCCCAGTAGTATTTGCACTTTCTCATCGCGTGTCCTGACACTTGACAGAAAGAGCAAAATACTTCCTCTGAGTGCTTTGCCTCCTTGGCAGGTTCTTGATGAGGGCCGTCCTCTGGCTTGGTCTCACCATCCAGGTCGGTTCCCTTTCTCTTTCTTTCGCCCTTTGTTTTCCTTTCCCTTTTCTAATTCATGGACACCTCAACCGACTTGAGTATCCCATGCAGCTCAGAAACTGATTTCTCTGTTCCTCTCTTGTAAAAGCTTGTGATAAAGGGGTCATAGCTTTTGGGCAGTGAGCACAGGATCACACCTGTTGCAAACTCTTGAGGAATAGGAAATCTCAGCCTGTCCAGGTGATCTATGTACCCTCTCATCTTCATGACATGGTAACCAACAGATGCACCTTCAGCCATTTTACAAGACATGAGTGCCTTAGTGGTCTCATATCTATCTTGCCTGATTTGGTATCGGAACATTTCCTTGAGACGTGTTATCATCTCGTATGACATCAATGTATCCAAGCCCTCATGCAGCTCAAGAATCATTGTGTCTACCATCAGACAAGAGACCTCCAGTGAGTCGTCGAAGTGCTTCTCATAAGCCCTCCAGTCCGCTCCTGGAGCGCCCTTGGCAGGCTCTTTGGGAATAGGTTTATCCAGAACATAAAGTCTCCTCTCATGGGTGAGAACAATTCTTAGATTACGAAACCAATCGAGGAAGTTTGTTCTGGTCAGCTTATCCTTCTCAAGGATAGGTCGCAGTGAAAATGTTGAACTATCAATTGCCATTTTGATTCTACAATTTAAAGATATGAAAATTTTAATTAGCAGAACAAAATACTTCCACTATTTTATAAAACCCAGTAAAATTCATTATTAGTGGCTAAGATCCATATTTCACCAAAATATACCGTCGCGGAGGCGATCATGCACGTTTTGGTTATTTAGGTAGGTAACTCTTTACCAATCACATCTCTATGTGACTCTTAGATCCTTATGGGACTGTATCATCATATGATACTTATTATGGCATGTTTATCCCATCTAATGCCTTGAGGTCCACAACCGTTTTGATAACCCCATTAAGTCACACGGTAAAACATGTGAAGGGCTAGATTCAAGACAACGAGGCCGAAGCCCAACCCCATATCATCAAGGCCCAACTGCTATACGTGTCGCGGAGGCGATCACCGTATCCAAAGAACCAAGATTTCAATAGGCGTTGTATTGAAAATCCCATTCACCCGTGTCGCCTGAAGGTCAAGGCAGATACGTGTCGCGGAGGCGATCACCGCTCTACGATGAACAAGATTTTGACAGGGCGTTTTAGCGATGGCATTATGACTTAAGATTTTCTAAAAGAGTTTGATTTTGTTTTAATAAAATATTCCGATTCTGTTGTTTAATTCTAAAACTCCTTTTAAAATTAAACGAGTCATGCCACATGTTTATTTCCCCATGTATCTCATACATATAAACATGTGCCCGGATTTTGTATCTCATACAAGATCCCACGCTCGTATCGTATACGTGGCTATAGCGTAATATATGATGAAGCATGTTAAAATATCGCACGCTAAGCATACATCTAGCGCATCACATACAACTAAATGTAAAACAAGCACCGTGTTTAGATATGGCTCATCTACCCTAGAATTCTCCCAAGCCAATGAGAGAACTTTTCTAAAAGAAAAATAAAATTACACGTGAATAAACCCTAGTTACATTGAGGTATAAACTGAAAGTAAAATTACATAAGAGTAGAGGGAGACGACACGCAGGCCGTATTTACCCAAATAAACCTCCTAGAGCCATATCCAACACCACACAAGTCAAATATGAACAATTCATACAATTATGTCAAACACGGTAACCAACACATATATTAAAACTCCTTTTAAAATTGTGTTCAATTTAGGGTCTGTGCAATTTTAACATGCCTTTCTTGAAATTCAGGCCTATTATCAATAATTATAAAATTCAATAATCTCATTCAAGAATTCGAATTATTGATCCCTAAAATTTATAAAATTCAAAATTTTAATAAATTTCAGCCACCTTTATAATATTGTAATTAAAACACTTTTAATTATACATATACAAGGATTTTCGATTTAGGCCTTATCATTCAAGAAATTTATCCAAATCAATCTCATTGATTTCTTTAGATACATACATAAATTTGCACCTTAGATTGTTAAATCGACTTTTAAGCCAAAAATTGATCGGTGGATTTTCGTAAAACTAAAACGATGATTGAAAGCGGTAAACACACATATCATACATCTCATGTACACAAAAACAGTTTTAAATCCAAGGACTAGCGTGGCTCTGATACCACTGTTGGGGAATTCAGGGGCGCCTAAAACGCAGCGGAAGCAAAAACATAATTTAAAACTTAAAAATAAATCGCGCAAGGGCCTAGAATTCCCGAACGGATCCGCTAGCTGAATTTAAAACTTTTGGATAGTGGTATACCTGACGAGTTTCAATCGGTTTAGTTGAACGGGGCGTATCCTAGAAGTCCACGTGACGCGTCCTTCCTCCGCCGGTAATCCACACGAACAGTTTTGGAGATGCCTAGGTGCTAGCCTCCTTCATTTCTCCAAGTGAATCCGGAACCTTTATCTACGGTGTTCTTTAATTCAAGAACTCTTCTTGAATTCTCCAAGAACTATATGGCGCCTTGATCAAAAATCTAATTCTTGATCCCACACATCCTTGTCACACAAAACTAAACTCTTTAGAGTTGTGCGCCACTTTCTCTCTCTAGAAACCAGGCTGCGATTTTCTCTCTCTCCTCACCAAGAGCAAAATCGAATTTTTCACTTGTGAAGAACTAGGCTAAAGTCGACTTCTAAATGTGCATGAGGCTCTCACCCTTTTGTGATCTCTCTCTCAAGAATCCAATTGTTGTGTTGTTGTCTTTTTATGAAAGTCGACTTCTAGGCTTCCTATTTATAGGGTTTGGGGACTTTGATAATTATAATTTAGGAAACCCTAAAATTATATAATTATCAAATCATAAGATTATGATATCTCCATATCGCAATTTCATGACTTGAATTCCAATTTAAAATATTACCATAATATTAAAATTGGATTCAAAATGCAATCTTGGAGTATCAATTTGGAAGATCAAATCTTCCAAGATCTCCCCAAGCCATGCGCCTCTCCCCTTTCCTTTTTGTTGGAATTTAATAAATTAAAATAACTAACCTAACTCTTAGGAAGCTATAACTAATTTGTTATTTTCCAACAATATATTGATTTAAAGAATTACCATATTATCTTTAAGTCAATCTTTTGAATCTTGAATTCTAGTTTATTGAATTAAAATATTACACTAATATTTTAAATCCAATTGGACCTAGAATTCGACTTACCCTATATATATTGAATTAAAATATTACCTTAATATTTTTAAGGGTAAAATACAGGAAAGGTACCTGTGGTTTGGCCTAATCTCACTTTTATGACGTGTGGTTTCAAAAGTTGCACATTAGGTACCTGTGTGTTTCGCCGTTAAACAGAAGCAGTACTTGTGTAATTTTCCGTTAAAGAAAGGTTATTTTTCTATTTTGGCCAAATTTAGGGGGGCACAAAAGTAATTCTGATGCAAGGAGAAAGAGGCTAGATCCATAGTATTGCCCAAAAACATTTAAATTCTTTCAAAACAGTCCCTAAAACTCAAAAGTTCTAGAAATA
The DNA here is from genome assembly GCA_003254925.1 of Chamaecrista fasciculata. Lineage (NCBI taxonomy): Eukaryota > Viridiplantae > Streptophyta > Magnoliopsida > Fabales > Fabaceae > Chamaecrista > Chamaecrista fasciculata. The sequence continues at coordinate 28,892 of QANZ01021788.1, read as the reverse complement.
GAGATTTTTGAAAAAAAATATATTGTTGGATTCATTGAAAATAGTAGGTTCCAAATATATATTTTTCTTTCAAAAATATTATATCTATAATTTATTATTTCTTACTCAAAAGTGTCTTATAATAAAATTAAAATGAAACATGGATAAAATTTTTTTGTCAGGTTGCTCTCAAAATTTAACCACAAGCTCATAAGAACTTCTAGATTAACAACACAATTTACTTTTAAGTCAAATGCTAAGTCTAATGTCTAACATGGTACATTGGGGTATTACAGAAACCCTCTTCGATCTGTAATTTCAACAACCTTAATTTCATCAAATCAAATTAGAAACCCTAAATCTTTGAAATTGCTTCAAAATCCGCCGAGAAATTTGGAGATGATAATTCGAGTGATTTCTGATTAATGTATATATATGTGTGTGTGTGTGTGTGTGATTTCTGATTTAATTTGATGAGTGGAATTTGAAATTCGTATGAGAAATGAGGGTTTGTTGAGTTTATGGGAAGAAGATGATGATGAAGATGAAGAGAGTGTTGGGTTTCATCGTTTAATGTTCAAAATATGAAGCTAATATGTAGTTCAAGTTTCAGCAAAACCACAAGTACCTAATGTGCAACTTTTGAAACCACAAGTACTACTTTTTCCGTCAAAAATATAACGGAAAATTACACAAGTACTGCTTCTGTTTAACGGCGAAACACACAGGTACCTAATGTGCAACGTTTGAAACCACACGTCATAAAAGTGAGATTAGGCCAAACCAGAGGTACCTTTCCTGTATTTTACCCTATTTTTAATTCAATCATTTGAAATCTAGATCAAATCTACTTGAATTTCAAATTTCAAGCCATGATTTTAATCAATAAAACACTTTTATTAATTAAACTCCTTTTGTTTATATGAGGCGCCAACCTCATCCTATCTTTCCCAATATTAGTGAATTTAATAAATCAATAATTTCCTAACTCTTAGGAACATTATCCAATTTATAATTCCCTAATATTATAAATAGGAATGAAATTGTAAATAGACTAATCTAATTATCTATTTAACAATTATCATGAATATATTTAAATTTGTCTCACAAATCCAAATATCATATATCTGTAGATGTTTAAGACAAGACTTCATGTCCCAACACAATCAATTATGTCTTAAACTGTGTCACAAAAGTGACCCACGAATTAGTCCTAATTCGTGTCCCAGCTTGGCATCTGGTTCCTGCTCGTGTGTGACCCAGCAGGCCCCACGTGAAGTTGGCAGTAAGTCATCTCCATGACTCACAAGTCGAGAGCAGACTCTAGCAAGCCATCACGACTACCCAAAACACGTGAGTTATCGTCTAACCCCAAAACGACTTAACCTTAGTACCACCTTGTTCTTGATCCCTTTTTGTCCTACGATATTTTGGTATGGATTAGGCATGGGAAAGTCATCCAAAATCCAAACATCAAATTTCTCGATTCCTTGAGTATGTCCCAATCTCCATTGTGGCCACACATTCCTTGGACAGACTCATCGAGGGGCCCAGTTAAATATCTCCCATCTTTTATGAGGGACAAAATTCCATCTAGGTCAACCACATTCCTCAGCACGGCAATCAACCAAACCCGTACTCAGCCCTTATGCCTACCCTGTTACGAGTAACGTTAGACTAAGCCAAAGTTTGACAACTACAACGCCGGAATAGTCAAGACCTCAGATCTAAGGGCATCATGACAGATGTACAGGAGAGACCAGCTAATGACTGAAACCCATGTAGAACTCTCCGGGTCGGTCCAGCAATTTGTAACTCCTTACGCAATTGCACCATGACTCTCGTCCCAACATCTAGTGCATGCATCTCTATGCACCGAGGTTAGGCTGGTCTTAGTTCAGTTCGAGTTCCCACTTGAATGAGCGACCAGGGACAATTTAGATTAATTATCTCATAATTAATCACGGACTGTTATCATTGTAAACATGCTAATAATATGATAACCATTAATTTATCTCTATAAATTAATTGATATGTTCCAAACATATCTCTAGGATGATTGGCCCTAGGGCATAATCTCCATCACACCCTGTGTATTCATTGACTTGCAGGTAACCTTCAGCCGCGAGTTGCCTCATCTAAACCAGGTAATGACCCCTGGCCAGAGCCTAGTTCATCACTGGCGTCGACTGTGGGGACTTTCATACAAAGTCCTTTATTTAATCTTTATTCTTTAATTTTCTTGTTTATGCTTCGATTTCTTTTCTAGATATGATGAATTCTTGGAAAACTCATGAAACTCTTTCTTCTATATGTCTTCACTAATCTGAATATTCATCTAAACCAGAACTAGAAATATGGCATCCAACCAAGCTGAAATCCCAAGCCCAGGAGGATAGGTGAACCAGCCCCAACATGACTCGACATTGACACCACCCCCAAATTTCCAAACTTGCAAGAAGCACTTGCGCTACCAAATACAGCGCCTATGGGTCAAGGAACTGCAACATCTGACGATCGAATCGCAGCCTTCAAGGCAAACATGATAGTCGAAATGGAAGCACTGCGTAGGGATGTCCAGAACATGATTACTGGGAAAGGGAATAAAGTTGTAGAGAACCCTGCAGATGATAACCCGGAAGTTACTTTGCCACAAGGAAACTCAGGAACCTAACTCCCAGAAAATTCGGGACACTTGATGATCAGCACAAAAGTGAACAAGTTATTTAACCTTCTTTTGATATGTTTAAACCAATTATATAATATAATTAGACCAATTAACATACTAAGGGTTGATGGATATTGTGCCCTAGGGCCAATCATTTTATATGTATGAACATATTGTATCATTAATTTATGGATGATAAATTATGTCGTTATCATCATATTAGCATGTTTACTGTGATAACAATCCCTGATTAATTATGTGATAATTATTCTAAACTGTCGCTGGTCGATTATTCTCGTGGGAACGTGAATGAACTAAGAGCAGCATGACTTTGGTGTATAGAGATACACGCATATGATGCTTCACGAGAGTTATGGTGCAATTATGTAATGGGTTACAAGTTGCTAGACCGACCCAGAGAGTCCTGCATGGGTTTAGTCATGAGCTAGCCTCTCCTGTACACCTGTCACGATGCCCTTAGACCTGAGGTCTTGACTATTCCGGCGTTGTAGATGCTGAACTTTGGCCTAGTCCAACGTTGCCCGTAACAGGGTAGCCATACAGGCTAGGTACGGGTTTAGTTGTTTGCCGTGCTGAGGAATGTGGTTCACCAAGAAGGAATTTTGTCCCTAATTAAGTTGAGAGATATTTAACTGGGCCCCTCCATGAGTTTGTCCAAGGAATGTGTGGCGACACAGGGAAATGGGACTAACTGAAGGAATCGAGAAAGTTATGGTTTGGATTGAGGATGACTTTCCCGTGCCTTATCCATGACCAAAATATCGTGTGACAATAGTGTTGGGTATTCTAGGTGCCAAAACGCAGCGGAACATAAAAATAAAATAAAATAAAGCGCCTAGTCCTAGAATTCCCGAACGGATCCGCTAGCAGAATTTAAAACTTTTAGATAGTGGTATACCTCACGAGTTTCAATCGGTTGGTTGTACAAGGCGTGTGCAAGGAGTCCACTCTCAGCGTTCTCCCTCTGCCGGTGATCCACACGAACAGTTTTCCGGGCACCAAGGTGCTAGCCTTCCGTTCTTTTCTCCAAAAGAACCTGGGACCCAATCTACAGTGTTTGAACTCAAGAACTCCTTCTTGATTCAGGAACAAGGTGTCGCACAGTAGGAAACCCCCACAAGAACTCCTTCTTGTTTTTCCTTCTCTCACAAAACCTAGCTCTAGAGCCAGATGAATTTTCTCTAACCCCTTAGGAAAATTTGACTCTTTCTCTCTCTAGGTGCAAAGTGGCGATTTTCACTCTCTCTCTACAAGGAGGAAGAAAATTCACAAAGTGAGCTAGGGTTAGACTTGGGGGGCAAGTCACTTGCTCCCTTTATATAAATATATTATTTGGTGATTTTAATATTCCTAAAATCATGATATTCTAATAATATTATAATTATAGCACTTGAATTTACAATTAAAATATTACCTTAATATTTCAATTTAAATTCAAATTGCAATCTCTGAGAATCAAATGGAAGATCAAATCTTCCCATGGGACCCACAGAGCAATGCGCCATCTCTCCCCAATTTTATCTTGGAATTTTATAAATCAAAAACATTCCTAACAATTAGGAATTCATGATTCTCCAAAGATCCTGAGTTGAGATCTCACCAAATCTATTTGATTCAAATCTTTTAATATCTCCATCAAATCTTTTGAATTCAAACTTATTATTTAAATTAATAAAACAATTTTATTAATCCAAATATACAAAATGAGGCGCCACCCTCATATTAATATTGGGGAATTTTATAAATCAATAATTTCCTAACTTTTAGGAACCGTTTTTCCCTAATATTTTAATTGTAAATAATTAATCCCCATTAATCATTTAAAAATTATTATATTTAAACTTGTCCCACAAATTTAAATATTTCACAACTGTAGATTAATTAAGACAAGACTCTCGTTTCAGCATCTAGTGCATGCATCTCTATGCACCGAGGTCATGCAGGTCTTAGTTCATTTTCGCTCCCACGAAAACAATCGACCAGGGACAAAATTTAGATTAATTATCTCATAATTAATCACGGATGCTATCATAGTAAACATGCTAATTATGATAACTGAATAATTTATCTCTATAAATTAATCCAAATGTTCATAACATTTCACATAAAATGATTGGCCCTAGGGCACAATCTCCAACAGACTCCCACTTGCACTAGGGTACAATCATCCATCTAGCTGTTCCTACTCCTAGGTACACTGATCAATGCGTCTAATCCCCATCGACGATACATGCCATTCATGTATGACCCTTGCAAGAGGCTTGGTCAGAGGATCAGCAACGTTATCCTCGCCTGCTACTTTACATATCTTCACACCACCTCTGTCAATCATCTCCCTGACAAGGTGAAAACGTCTAGTATATGTTTGGTCCTCTGGTGAGACCGTGGCTCCTTGGCTTGCGCAATAGCACCACTATTGTCGCAATACAGGGTAACGGGATCAGAAATGGTCGGAACCACACCAAGCTCGGAGATGAACATTCTAATCCACACAGCCTCCTTTGCTGCATTCGATGCTGCAATATACTCGGACTCCATTGTAGAATCGACAATCGTGCTCTTGTTGGAACTCTTCCAACTCACGTTGCCACCGTTCAGGAGAAACACATATCCTGACTGCGATTTAAAGTCATCTTGGTCGGTTTGGAAACTAGCGTCCGTGTAACCCCTTACACATAGCTCCTCATCAGTTCCACCATAAACCAAGAACTCATCCTTAGTTCTTCTCAAGTACTTAAGGATATTCTTGACAGCGATCCAATGATCCTCACCAGGGTCTTGTTGGAATCGACTCGTCATGCTTAGGGCAAACGACACATCGGGTCGAGTACATAACATGGCATACATGATGGATCCTATGGCCGAGGCATAAGGAATTCCACTCATGCGCCCTCGCTCAACTAGTGTTTTACGACACTGTTTCTTGCTCAGGGTCAGCCCATGATTCATCGGTATGAATCCCTTCTAGGAATCCTGCATACTGAACCTCTTCAGTACCTTATCCAAGTACGTACTCTGACTCAATCCGAGAAGCCTACGAGATCTATCTCTATAGATCTTAATGCCTAGAATATAGGCAGCTTCTCCTAAGTCCTTCATTGAGAAAGATTTTCCCAACCAGGATTTTATAATCTCTAAGGTTGGAATATCATTTCCCATGAGTAATATGTCATCGACATGTAGTACCAAGAACACTAATTGTGCTCCCACTAACCTTCTTGTAAACACAAGGTTCATCAGGGTTTTGTAAGAAGCCAAACTTTTTGACTACTTCATCAAAACGGTTTTACCTTGTTGTCGTACATAGATTGCATCTCAGCCTTCATGGCTTCAACCCATTTCTCAGAGTTGGGATCTACGATGGCCTCTTGATAGGTGGTGGGTTCACCATGCTCCGTGAGCAACACATCCCTGTTTTCAGTCACGAGAAATCCATAATATCTCTCTGGCTGAAAACGTGTCCTATCAGACCTTCGTGGTGCTTGTGTCAGTGGAGGAGCTACCACAACGTCTTGTGGTCCTTCTCCAGTTTCCGTCTGCGCCTCTGGTGCGACTTGTGGAACTTGAACTTCTTCAAGTTCTATCTTACTCCCACTGTATCTTTTGGAAACCAAATCCTTCTCCAAGAAGAACCCACTCTTGACTAGAAACACTTTGTTGTCATTTGGGCAGTAGACATAATACCCCCTCGTTTCCTTGGGGTATCCCACAAATAGACACTTGAGGGATTTGGGAGAAAGTTTATTGTTAGCTTGTTGCTTAACGTAAACCTCACATCCCCAAATCTTGAGGTAAGACATAATGGGACTTCTCCCACTCCATATCTCATATGGTGTCTTCTCAACTGCCTTGGACGGAACACGGTTAAGTGTGAACGCGGTAGCTTCTAAAGCATATCCCCAAAAGGATGGCGTAAGATCAGTTTGACTCATCATAGATCGAACCATATCCAATAGAGTTCGATTCCTCCTCTCAGACACGCCATTCCACTGTGGTGTTCCAGGAGGAGTAAGCTGTGAGACTATGCCACAACTACTAAGATGATCAGTGAATTCTTGACTCAAATACTCGCCTCCTCCATCAAATCGAAGGATCTTGATTTTCTTGTCAAGTTGGTTCTCAACTTCATTTTGAAATCTCTTGAACATTTCAAAAGACTCTGACTTGTGCTTCATTAGGTGGACATATTCATATATACTGAAGCCTTCAGTAAACGTAATGAAGTAGGAGTAACCTCCTCTAGCATGAATACTCATGGGTCCACATACATCACTATGTATGATCCCCAAGAAGTCAGATGCCCTCTCACTGTGTCCAGTGAAGGGCGCCTTTGTCATCTTACCAAGTATACAAGATTCGCAAGCATCATATGATTCAAAATCAAATGAGCTTAGAAGTCCATCTCTATGGAGCTTCTCTAGGAGTTTCTCGTTTATATGGCCTAAACGACAATGCCAAATGTATGTAGGATTAGACTCGTTAGTCTTAATCCTCTTCGTATCGATGTTATAGATTTCGTTATTATGTCTTTGTTCCAATTTTAAGATATAGTGGTTATCATGCATATCTCCATAAGCATATAACACATCATTCTTATAAATTGAACAACTACCATTTCCATTCATGAAAACAAATCCTTCCTTATCCAAATAAGAAAGTGATATAATGTTAGAACTGAGAGATGGTACATAATAACAATTGTTTAATAACAAAACAAGCCCAGTGGGCAAAACTAGCTCGTATGTTCCTACAGCAACAGCAACAACCCTTGCTCCATTGCCTACTCATAGGTCCACCTCGCCTCTGCTCAGCTTTCTACTTCTTCTAAACCCCTGCACATTAGTACATATGTGAGAACCACAAGCAATTTCCAATACCCAAGTGGTAGGAGTAGACAAGTGAACGCCTATAACAAAGATACCTGAAGTAGAGGCTTCGCTCTTCTTCTTCTTCTTCTTCTTCAGATCTTCCATGTACAGCTTGTAGTTTCTCTTCCAGTGTCCGGGCTTCTGTCAGAAGAAACAAACTGTATCCTTAAAGGGCTTTGCCTTCTTGGCAGGCGGTGGGTTAGGCTTGGTCCCACCAACCTCGGCGTCTCCTTTCCTCTTTCCTTTGCCCTTACCCTTTCCCTTGTTCTGAACTAGTAAGACAGTGCTAGGCGCCTTCTTTATAGATGCCTCAGCAGTCTTTAGCATCCCATGCAGTTCAGATACGGATTTCTCCATGCCATTCATATTAAAGTTTAAGACGAACTGGTCATAACTTCTAGGTAGCAAATTAAGGATCAAATCCGTCGCTAGCTCTGGCAAAATGGGAAATCCCAGCCTGGCAAGGTGATCAATATACCCCCTTATCTTCAAGACGTGGGCACTCACAGATCCACCTTCTGCCATCTTGCAAGAGTAAATAGCCTTTGCAGTCTCAAACCTCTCTTGCCTTGCCTGTACTTGGAACATTTCCCTGAGATGTGTTATCATCTCGTATGCCCCCATGTTCTCCAAGTTCTTTTGGATCTCGGGAACCATGGTAACCAGCATAAGACAGGCAACGTCTAGAGAGTCACTTTGATGCTTCTCGTAAGCATCTCTCTGTGTTCTTGGAGCGTTTGCAGCAGGCTGTTCAGGGATGGGGTTCTCTAGGACATAGAGCTTTCTCTCCTGGGTGAGAACAATTCTCAGATTTCGATGCTAGTCGAGTAAGTTAGTCCCAGTCAACTTGTCCTTCTCAAGGACAGATCGCAGTGATAGTGTTTGAACGTTCGTTGCCATTTGATTCTACAATTAGATATGAAAAGTTTAATTAGCAGGAAAAATAAATATCCACCATTTTATAAAACCCAGTAAAATTTATTATTAGTGGCTAAGACCCATATTTCACCAAAGTTTACCGTCGCGTAGGCGATCATGCACCCTTTGGTTATTTAGGTAGGTAACTCCTTACCAATCACATCTCTATGTGACTCTTAGATCCTTATGGGACTGTATCATCTCATGATACTTATTATGGCATGTTTATCCAATCTAATGCCTTGAGGTCCAAAACCGTTTTGATAACCCTATTATGTAACACGGTAAAACATGTGAATGGCTAGGTTCAAAATAACGAGGCCGAAGCCCAACCCCATATCATCAAGGCCCAACTGCAATACGTGTCGCGTAGGCGATCACCGTATTCAAAGAACCAAGATTTCAATGGGCGTCGCGTTGAAACTCCCATTCACACGTGTCTCCTCAAGGTCAAGGCAGATACGTGTTGCGTAGGCGATCACCGCTCCACGATGAACAAGATTTTGACAGGGTGTTTTAGCGATGGCATTAAAACTTAAGATTCTCTAAAAGGGTTTGATTATTTAATTAAAAAAAGGTTCCATTTTATAGTTTAATTTCAAAACTCCTTTTAAAATTAAACGAGTCATGCCACATGTTTATTACCCCATGTATCTCATACATATAAACATGTGCCCGGATTTTGTATCGTATAAAAAATCCCATGCTCGTATCGTATACGTGGTTGTAGCGCGATATATAAACTAGCATGTTAAAATTTCGCACCCTAAACATACATCTAGCTCATCACATACAACTAAATGTAAAAACATACACCGTGTTTAGATATAGCCCATCTACCCTATAATTCTCCCAAGCCAATGAGAGAATTTTTCTAAAAAGAAAATAAATTTACAAGAGAATAAACCCCAGTTGCATTGAGGTATAAACTGAAAGTAAATTTACATAAGAGTAGAGGGAGACGACACACAGGCCGTATTTACCAAAATAAACCTCCTAGAGCCATATCCAACACCACACAATTCAAATATGAAAAATTCATACAATTATGTCAACACATATTAAAAACCATTTTTAAAATTGTGTTCAATTTAGGGTCTGTGCAATTTTAACATGCCTTTCTTGAGATTAGGCCTTTTCTCAATAATTATAAAATTCAGGAATCTCATTCAAGAATTTAAATTATTGACCCCAAAAATTTTAAAATTCATAATTTTAATAAATTTTCAGCCACCTCTATCATATTATAATTAAAACACTTTTAACTATAATTATAAAGGATTTTCGATTTTGGCCTAAAAACTCAAGAAAATTTTTCCAATCGATCCTATCGATTCCATATGTATCATATACATATAATTTGCACCTTTTTCTGTAGATTGATTTTTTTAAAAAAAAAAACCTTCGGTGGATTTTTGTAAAACCAAAAACGGTGATTGAAAGCGGTAAACACACATACCATACATCATATGTACACATAAACAGTTTTAAATCCTAGAACTAGCGTGGCTCTGATACCACTGTTGGGAATCCTAGGCGCCAAAACGCAGCGGAACAGAAAGATAAAATAAAATAAAGCGCCTAGTCCTAGAATTCCCGAACGGATCCGCTAGCAGAATTTAAAACTTTTAGATAGTGGTATACCTCACGAGTTTCAATCGGTTGGTTGTACAAGGCGTGTGCAAGGAGTCCACTCTCAGCGTTCTCCCTCTGCCGGTGATCCACACGAACAGTTTTCCGGGCACCAAGGTGCTAGTCTTCCGTTCTTTTCTCCAAAAGAACCTGGGACCCAATATACAGTGTTTGAACTCAAGAACTCCTTCTTGATTTAGGAACAAGGTGGCGCACAGAAGGGAACCCCCACAAGAACTCCTTCTTGTTTTTCCTTCTCTCAAAAAACCTAGCTCTAGAGCCAGACGAATTTTCTCTAACCCCTTAGGAAAATTCGACTCTTTCTCTCTCTAGGTGCAAAGTGGCGATTTTCACTCTCTCTCTACAAGGAGGAAGAAAATTCACAAAGTGAGCTAGGGTTAGACTTGGGGGGCAAGTCGACTTGCTCCCTTTATATAAATATATTATTTGGTAATTTTAATATTCCTAAAATCATGATATTCTGATAATATTATAATTATAGGACTTGAATTTACAATTAAAATATTACCTTAATATTTCAATTTAAATTCAAATTGCAATATCTGAGAATCAAATGGAAGATCAAATCTTCCCATGGGACCCACAGAGCAATGCGCCATCTCTCCCCAATTTTATCTTGGAATTTTATAAACCAAAAACATTCCTAACAATTAGGAATTCATTATTCTCCAAAGATCCTGAGTTTAGATCTCACCAAATCTATTTGATTCAAATCTTTTGAAATCTCCATCAAATCTTTTGAATTCAAACTTGTTATTTAACTTAATAAAACAATTTTATTAATCCAAATATACAAAATGAGACGCCACCCTCATATTAATATTGGGGAATTTTGTAAATCAATAATTTCCTAACTTTTAGGAACCTTATATGATTTATTTTTCCCTAATATTTTAATTGTAAATAATTAATCCCCATTAATCATTTAACAATTATTATATTTAAACTTGTCCCACAAATTTAAATATTTCACAACTGTAGATTAATTAAGACAAGACCTAATGTCCCAGACATTTTGCTGTGTCTTAAATTGTGCCACCGGAGTGACCCACGAATTAACCCTAATTCGTGTCCCTTTAAGTGGTGTCTTGATCCTGCTCATGTGTGACCCAGCAGGCCCCACGTGAAGTTGGCAGCAAGCCATCTCTATGACCTACAAGTCGTGAGCGGACTCTAGCAAGCCATCACGACTACCCAAAACACGTGAGTTATCGTTTTTACCAAAACCGACTTAACCTTAGTACCACCTTGTCATAGACCCTATTGTCCTACGATATCTTGGTCATGGATTAGGCATAGGAAAGTCATCCATAATCCAAACCACAACTTTCTCGATTTCCTGAGTGGCCACTCTTTTCCTTGGACATACTCATCGAGGGCGCCAATTAGATATCTCCCATCTAATGAGGGACAAAATCCCATCTTGGCCAATCCACATTCCTCAACACGGTAATCAACCAAACCCGTACTTAGCCCTTATGGCTACCCTGTTACGGGCAACGTTAGATTAAGCCAAAGTCTGACAACTGCAACACTGGAATAATGATGACCTCAGGTCTAAGGCATCGCGACAGGTGTACAGGAGAGGCAAGCTGATGACTAAACCCATGCAGGACTCTCCGGGTCAGTCCAGCAACCCGTAACCCCTTACGTAATTGCACCATGACTCTCGTTCCAGCATCTAGTGCATGCATCTCTATGCACCGAGGTCATGCTGGTCTTAGTTCATTTTCGCTCCCACGAAAACAATCGACCAGGGACAAAATTTAGATTAATTATCTCATAATTAATCACGGATTCTATCATAGTAAACATGCTAATTATGATAACTGAATAATTTATCTCTATAAATTAATCCAAATGTTCATAACATTTCACATAAAATGATTGGCCCTAGGGCACAATCTCCAACAAATAGGGACTATGACAAGGTGGTACTAAGGTTAAGTCGTTTATCTTAAAGCGATAACTCATGTGTTTTGGGTAGTCGTGATGGCTTGCAAGAGTCCGCTCTCGACTTGTGAGTCATAGAGATGGCTTGCTGCCAACTTCACGTGAGGCCTGCTGGGTCACACATGAGCAGGATCAACATACTGTAATGGGGCACGAATTAGGGTTTAATTTGTGAGTCACTTTTGTGACACAATTTAAGACATAGTTGAATGTCTTAGGACATGAAGTCTTGTCTTAAATAAAATCTACATTTGTGATATTTAAATTTGTTAGACAAGTTTAAATATATTAATTGTTAAATACATAATTTGATTAATCTATTTACAATTGAATTCTTGTTTAAAATATTATGGAATAATAAATTGAATAAGCCTCCTAAAAGCTAGGGGGTTATTGATTTATTAAATTCTTTAATATTGGATAATGAGAGAGAGGAGGTGGCGCTTGGTTCTTGATTTAGTTAATAAAATATGATTTTGTTAATTAGATTGAAGATTTGAGGAATTCAAGATTCAAATTTGATTTAAAGATATTAGTGTAATATTTTAATTCAATATTGTTAGGGAAATTAATAAGTTGGTTATAACTTCCTAAGAGTTAGGATTGTTATTTTAATTATTAAATTCCTATATGTATATATATGGAGGTTGGCGCATAACTTGAAGATCAAGTGCAAGATTTGATCTTGCATTTTGAATTTCAAATATGCAATTCGAATTCTAGGTTAGAATATTAAAGTAATATTTTAATTAAGAATTCAATTCCTCATAACTCATTCCAACCAATAGGGTTTGAGCATTCAAGATTTAGTTTCAAGATTTGATCTTGAAATCTAAATTAGGATTGCCTATTAATATTGGATTATAATATTAATGTAATATTATAAATCAAGATTTGTGATTCCCTAAATATAAAATTATCAAAATTATTATATTTAACATTTTAGGGATTCCCTAATTAAGATTTGGGAATTCCCTAATTGTAGGAATGAGACTCTATAAATACAAACACACACCAAAGTCGACTTGACCTATGTATGTGAGAGAGTGAGAAACTCGACTTTCCTGGAGAGAGAAAGTGAGACTCGACTAAACCCTAAAAAGTTTAGGGTTTGTGTGTGAGTTTGTGCGCCTCATATTCTTGGGGATTCAAGAAGTGTTCTTGAATTTCAAGATTGTGGATTAGTTCCCGCATTCTCTTGGAGAAGAGATTGAAGGCCAGCACCTGGGTATCTGCCAAACTGTTCGTGTGTATCACTGGCAGAGGAAGGACACGTGTTGCAATGGACTTCTCCGAATCGCGAGTTTCAAAGCTACCGTCTGATTAGGTATACATCTTTCCTTTTCTAGTATAAACACATTTAGTGGATCCTAGAAGAAAATTATAGGGTTATGCAAAAATTTTAAATTTTACCTTTTCCACTACGCTCGCTCTATAATTTCCAACAAGGGTTGCACCAAGGTGTGGCATAATAAAGTGGATAAAATAGGTTAATTAGCGTTTATTTATTGTATTTTATAAAAAGGTGCTACTTAATGGTTTATTTAGTGTTTTAGATATCCAAACAGGGCCAAACCAAAAGGGAATTATCTAGAATCAACGAGAAGATCACGTTAAGCACAAGATGTTCTTGTGCCGTTGGATGAGCCGCCGGCGCAAAGGAGGTAATTCCCGCGGCGCAAGTATCTGAGAGAAATATGACGTCAGTAACTAAGCTTCAACGCAAAATTAGGTTGAGCCGTCACTTGAGCCAACAACCCAAGTGAGAAGTCTAGCGGCACACGCAACTTTGAAGAGTAAAGATATGTTTTGGACGACCAGGATTCAACATACGAAGATATAATCGAAACATCGCGGATATTGCGCTGAACCACCACGTTGGGCCGCCGGCACGCGCAACAGCCCAAGTGCAAATCTTTTCCTTGACTTGTGGACCAAGCACACTACTCAAGCCTATAAATGGAGATCGTCATTCCACACTCAAAGTAGCCAGAGCTCATTACAGTTCCAATAGAGAAATAGTTTAGTTTAGAATAGTTCTCTGCCCAGAGCATGAGTAACTAAATAGGTAGATACTTGAGGAATGCTTCAAGGATGTGACTTGAGTTCACTATGTTTCATTGTAGAGTCTAGATATTGATGTTGCATTTATGAGATATGATCAACTCCTTCATAGGTAATTGTTGAAGTTATTTATACATTAGATTTATAGACCAATACTTTATTAGGGTATGAGACCTTGATATTCCTGAAGTCTATATCTCTCACGATTAATAAAGGTTTCTCTTTAAACATGTTATTTACATGGTTGGTTTACTAAAGAGTGTTCTATATATCTTACAAATATAATTAGGATTATTATTGATTCTTTATATTTGTCTCTTGTTCCGATACTGCAATAATAGATATTGCCTTGAAGAGCTTTGATAAATGCTCATAAACCAGTCTTGGTTGAGTAATCTATCCAAACTTATATCTTTCGTCGTTGTTTGCTTGATTGTGTTTTAGTCTAAATACATTATTCGACTTGGTTAAGTAAATGCACATTAATTATCTGTCATCTATTTTGAATGAACTATGATAGTCCATCTCTAAGGTTTTCTCTCAAGTATTGTTTTCATTCATTATTTGTTAATTCGTGACAACCCTGATACTCAAATTCATAACCTACAAACCTTGCATCACAATTCTCTTAGTCTCATCACATCGAGTTCCGCGAGAGATTCGACCTTGGGTTAGCATCAATACTATATTCTAATAAATATAGTTATACTTGCGAAGCTTAAGTATAATTAAATTTGGCTCGCTTGACACCTTACGACGGGTGTCCGACCAAGTTTTGGCGCCGTTACCGGGGAACTCTTTCTTGAGTTCCTAAGAAATTGCGATTTGTTTTTAAGTCTTTATTGAGTCTTATTTTTGTTTAGTCTTTATTTTTTTTGTTTTGTTTCGATTTTCTTTAGTCTAGTTTAATTTTATTCAAGTTTTTATTATTTTAGTTATTTTATTTTCTAGTATATGCCTAGGAGACCTTTAGAGCCTATAGTTGCCCTAGATTTGGAGTTAGACAAAACACTTAGATCCATTAGAAAAAGTAAGAGAGTAGTAAACTTGGAAAACTCAGCCAATAACAATAGGTTAGATGACCAAGAATGCGAAGAAATTTGCCAAAATCGAGGTCTAGACAATGGACGTCCTAGACCGAGAAGATCTATTAGAGAGGCATCCCAATCTAATGAACAATATGAGGTCCAAAGAAACGTGTTCCCTCAAATCCAAACGGATTTTGAGATCAAAGGGCCACTTTTCAATGGACAACCTAAGTTTCACGGATTGGCTAGTGAAAATTCCTATACACATTAAAACAATTTGTATCTTCACTGCCGAACCATGAAACCCCTAGCACCAAGCATAGTGGATGTAATGTGGAAAGTATTCCATCTCACCCTCGAAGGCAAAGCGCTAGAGTGGTACACTCATTTAGGAACATATGAACGGACAACTTATTTGTCTTGGGAGAATCGTAGGAGGTCTTTTCTTCACAAATACTTTCCCGAAGCTAAAGCATCAACCGCTAAACAACAAATGTCAGCTATAGAACAACGAGATAACGAAACGTTACTCGAGTACCTAACTAGATACTAGGACCTTTTAGTAAAGTGTCCTAATCATCAATATACTGAGGAGCAGATAGTGGAGTACTTTTGTGGTGGACTCCTAGACGACGAGGCTAATCAAATTAATGCCGTGTCTACCGGTTCCTTCACTAAGTTGGATGTTGATGATGGAGATTGTGCCCTAGGGCCAATCATTTTATATATATGAACATATTGTTTGACTGATTTATGAATAACAAATTATGTCGTTATCATATTATTAGCATGTTTACTATGATAACAATCCTTGATTAATTATGTGATAATTATTCTAAACTGTCCCTGGTCGATTATTCACGTGGGAACGTGAGACCAGCATGACTTTGGTGTATAGAGATACACGCATGTGATGCTTCTCGAGAGTCATGGTGCGATTATGTAATGGGTTACAAGTTGCTGGACCGACCCGGAGAGTCCTGCATGGGTTTAGTCATGAGCTAGTCTCTCCTGTACACTTGTCACGATGCCCTTAGACCTGAGGTCTTCATTATTCCGGCGTTATAGATGCTGAACTTTGGCCTAGTCCAAGTTGCCCATAACAGGGTAGCCATACAGGCTAGATACGGGTTTAGTTGCTTGTCGTGCCGAGGAATGTGGTTGACCAATAAGGAATTTTGTCCCTCATTAAGTTGAGAGATATTTGACTGGGCCACTCGATGAGTTTGTCCAAGGAATGTCTGGCCACACAGGGTAATGGGACTAACTCAAGGAATCGAGAAAGTTATGGTTTGGATCACAAGGATGACTTTACCATGCCTTATCCATGACGAAAATATCGTGTGACAATAGGGATTATGACAAGGTGGCACTAAGGTTATGTCGTTGATGTTAAAACGATAACTCACGTGTTTTGGGAAGTCGTGATGGCTTGCTAGAGTCCGCTCTCGACTTGTGAGTCATAGAGATGGCTTGCTGCCAATTTCACATGAGGCCTGCTGGGTCCAACATGAGCAGGATCAAGATACTGTAATGGGACACGAATTAGGGTTAATTTGTGAGTCACTTTAGTGACACAATTTAAGACATAGTTGAATGTCTTAGGACAAGAAGTCTTGTCTTAAATAAAATCTACATTTGTAATATTTAAATTTGTTAGACAAGTTTAAATATATTAATTGTTAAATAGTTAATTTGATTAATCTATTTACAATTGAATTCTCATTTAGAATATTAGGGATAATGAATTGACTAAGTCTCCTAAGAGTTAGGGGATTATTGATTTATTAAATTCTCCAATATTGAAGAACAAGATGAGGTGGTGCCTCACTCTTCAATTTAATTAATGAAATATGATTTTGTTAATTTGAATTCAAGATTTAAATTTGAATTAAGATATTAGGGTAATATTTGAATTCAATTTGTTAAGGAAATTAATAAGTTGGTTATAACTTCCTAAGAGTTAGGATTGTTTTCTTATTTATTAAATTCCTATAAAACAAACAAGAAGCGGGCGCATTCTTGGAGATTCAAGTGCAAGATTTGATCTTGCATTTTGAATTTGAAGAATGCATTTTGACTTTTAGGTTAAGATATTAATGTAATATTTTAATTAAGAATTCAAATCCTCTTGATTCATTCCAACCAATGGGAAGTGTGCATTCTAGATTTAGGTTTCAAGATATGATCTTGAAATTTAAATTGAGATTGCCTCTTAATCTTGAATTATAATATTAATGTAATCTTGTAATCAAGATTTGGTGATTCCCTAATTTGAGGAATGAAGACTCTTTAAAAACACAACAAAGTCGCATATCCTAAGGGAATAGAGAGAGTTTTCGATCTAACCAAAAATTTAGGGATAAAAGGATGAGTTGTGTGTGGGATTAAGAGGAGGCGAAAAACCTAGAGTATGTGTGGCCAAGAAAGTCATTCCTAGTAGTGTGCTCATCTCTTGAGTTTTGGTGAGGAAATTTTGAGGAAAAATTTCATACTAGTGCGCCACCTTGGTTCTTGGATTTTCAAGAAGTGCGCCACCTTGGTTCTTGGTTTTTCAAGAAGTGTTCTTGAAAGTTCAAGATTTGTAGATTGGTTCCCATAATCTCTTGGAGAAGAGATTGGAGGCTAGCACCTGAGTATCTGCCAAACTGTTCGTGTGGATCACCGACAGAGGAAGGACACGAGTCTGTGGACTTCTTGGAATTGCAATCATTCAAGCATCCGTTTGATTTAGGTAAACATCTTATCTCAGTGGTATAAACACAATTAGTGGATCCTATGGAGGAGATTATAAAATTTTATTTTACCTTTTCTGCTGCGTTTGCTCCATAATCTCCAACAGTGGTATCAGAGCCACGCTAACTTTGTGTTTATGCTAGTTTTTTGAATATACATGTTGATGTATGTTTGTATGTTTACCGTTTTTCATCCGATTATCCAGCACATGATTTTAACCTACTCTTAGAATGGTGCAAATTCATGTATTTGATACATAAGGCAATCAATTTGATTGATTAAAATTTTCTTGAAAAGTTTAGTTCTTGGCCGAAACCCTATGTGTTTTTTAATTAAAATTGTTTTGATTATTTTATTCTATGGTGGCCGAAAATTGTAAATTGTGAATTTATAATTTTTGGGTCAATGAATTCGGCTTCTTGAATATGATTCTTGAATTCTTGAATTATTGATGCAAGACTTATTTTTCAAGAAGGCATGTTAATTGCACAACCCCTAATTGAACACAATCAAAGTCGTTTTTTTTGTGTTGTTGGATGTTGATGTCGTGAATGTATATGTGAAATTGTTCATGTATGAGTATGGTGTTGGATATGGCTCTAGATTCTATTTTGGTAAAACGCAGCGGAAAAGGTGAAATTAAAATTTTTACAAAACTTATACAGTCCTCCAAAGGATCCACTACTTGTGTTTATACCAGAGGGAAAAAGACGTTTACCTAAATCAGACGGTTGCTTTTGAAAAACACGATTCCAAGAAGTCCACACACTCATGTCCTTCCTCTGCCGGTGATCCACACGAACAGTTTGGCAGATACTCAGGTGCTAGCCTCCAATCTCTTCTCTAAGAGATTATGGGACCCGATCTACAATCTTGGAATTTCAAGAACACTTCTTGAAATATCCAAGAATTCAAAGTGGCGCACCAAGAACAAATTTCTTGGCCACTAACTTTAGGGTTAGCGCCTCTCTCTCTTCCTCACACACAAATCGCCTCTAAAACCCTAAGTTTTAGGATTAGTCGAACTCTCCCTCTTTCCTCTAGGGTTATGCGGCTTTTTCTCTATTTCTCTATTCTAGGAATAATAGGCGACTTTGTGTGAGTATTTATAGAATCTCCATTCCTCAAATTAGGGAATCACCAAATCTTGATTATAAGATTACATTAATATTATAATTCAAAATTAAAAGGCAATCTTAATTTAAATTTCAAGATCATATCTTGAAATCCAAATCTTGAAAGCACACTTCCCATTGGTTGGAGTGAGTCAAGAGGATTTGAATTCTTAATTAAAATATTACACTAATATCTTAATTTAAATTCAAAATGCATTCTTGAAATTCAAAGTGCAAGATCAAGTCTTGCATTAAAATCTTGAAGAATGCGCCACCCTCCTTCTTATCTTATAGGAATTTAATAAATAAGAAAATGTTGGGAATCCTAGGCGCCTAAAGCAGCGGAAGCAAAAATAAAAAACGATAAAATAAATGCCTAGGTCCTAGAATTCCCGAACAGATCTGCTAGTAGAATTTCAAACTTTTAGATAGTGGTATACCTCCCAGCGTTCTCCCTCTGCCAGTAATCCACACGAACAGTTTCTTTGAACACCGAGGTTCTAGCCTGCAGTTCTTTTCTCCAAAAGAACTAGGGACCAATCTACAGACCTCTGAACTCAAGAAATCTTCTTGAAACAGCAATTGAGGTGGCGCTTAGAAGAATCCCCCCACAAGAACTCCTTCTTGCCTATTCTTCTCTCACAAACCCTAATTATGGAGCTTGATCGATTTTCCCTAACTCTTAGAGAAAAGTCGATTTTCTCTCTTGGGTGCAAAGGTGTGATTTTCTCTCTCTAACTCTTAGGAAGAAAATCAAAACTAGGGTTGTATAATTTGCTTGTCCAGCTTATGGGCAAGTCGACTTGCCTAGTATTTATAGACTAAAATTTGGTGATTTAATTATTCCTAAAATCAAGATATTCTGATAATATAATTATTTTAGGACTTGAATTTATAATTAAAATATTACCTTAATATTTTAATTTAAATTCAAACTGCAATCTTGGAGAATCAAATGAGAGATCAAATCTCTCATTGGGACCCACCATCCATGCGCCATCTCCCTCTCCCTTTTCCTTGGAATTTTATAAATCAAAAACTTTCCTTAATTTATGATTTACCAAAGATTCTGAGAGGAGATCTCACCAAATCTGTTTGAATTCAAATCTTTTGATATCTCCATCAAATCTTTTGAATTCAAACTTATTATTTGAATTAATAAAACTATTTCATTTATCCAAATATTATCTAAGAAGCGCCACCCTCATCATATTATTTAGGAATTTTATAATTCAATCATTTCCTAACTCTTAGGAACATTATCTGAATTATTTTCCTAATATTTTAATTGCAAATAATTAATCCCCATTAATTATTAAACAATTATTATATTTAAATTTGTCCCACAAATCTAAATATTACACATCTGTAGATCAATTAAGACAAGACATAATGTCCCAGACATTTCCTCTATGTCTTAAATCGTGTCACCTGAGTGACCCACGAATTAACCCTAATCCGTGTCCCTTTCAAATGGTGTTCTGTTCCTGCTCGTATGTGACCCAGCAGGCCCCACGTGATGTTGGCAGCAGGTCATCCCCATGACCTACAAGTCGTGAGCGGACTCTAGCAAGCCATCACAACTACCCAAAACACGTGAGTTATCGTTTTTACTAAAACGACTTAACCTCAGTACCTCCGTGTCAGAGATCCTATTGTCCTACGATATCTTGGTCATGGACTAGGCACAGGAAAGTCATCCATAATCCAAACCACAACTTTCTCGATTCCCTGAGTAAGTCCCAATTCTTGAGTGGCCACTCTTTTTCCTGGACAGACTCATCGAGGGCGCCAGTTAGATATCTCTCATCTAATGAGGGACAAAATCCCATTTTGGCCAATCCACATTCCTCAGCACGGCAATCAACCAGACCCGTACTTAGCCCTTATGGCTACCCTGTTACAGGTAGCGTTAGACTAAGCTAAAGTCTGACAACTGCAACGCCGGAATAATGATGACCTCAGGTCTAAGGCACCGCTACAAGCGTACAAGGAGAGGCAAGCTGATGACTAAACCCATGCAGGACTCTTCGGGTCAGTCCAGCAACTCGTAACCACCTTACGTAATTGCACCATGACTCTCGTCCCAGCACCTAGTGCATGCATCTCATGCACCGACGTCATGCTGGTCTTAGTTCATTTTTGTTCCCACAAAAACAATCGACCAGGGACAAATTTAGATTAATTATCTCTTAATTAATCATGGATGTTTACTATGTAAACATGCTAATAACATGATAACACATTAATTTATCTTCCATAAATTAATAATATGTTCACAGCATATTGACATAAAACGATTGGCCTAGGGCACAATCTCCAACAGAAAACAATCCTAACTCTTAGGAAGTTATAATCTTATAATTCAAATTAACAAAATCATATTTCATTAATCTAATTCAAGAGTGAGGCGCCACCCTCCTCTTGTTATCTTTCAATATTAGAGAATTTAATAAATCAATAATCCCCTAACTCTTAGGAGACTTAGTCAATTCATCATTCCCCAATATTTTAAACAAGAATTCAATCGTAAATAGATTAATCAAATTAACTATTTAACAATTAATATATTTAAACTTGTCTAACAAATTTAAATATCAAAAATGTAGATTTTTTTTATTTAAGACAAGACTTCATGTCCTGAGACATTCAACTATGTCTTAAATTGCGTCACTAAAGTGACTCACGAATTAAACCCTAATTCGTGTCCCATTACAGAATCTTGATCCTCTCATGTGTGACCCAGCAGGCCTCACGTGAAATTGGCAGCAAGCCATCTCCATGACTCACAAGTCGAGAGCGGACTCTAGCAAGCCATCACGAATACCCAAAACACGTGAGTTATCGTTTTAACATTAACGACTTAACCTTAGTACCACCTTGTCATAATCCCTATTGTCACACGATATTTTGGTCTTGGATACGGCATGAGAAAGTCATCCTTGTAATCCAAACCATAACTTTCTCGATTCCTTGAGTTAGTCCCATTACCCTGTGTGGCCAGACATTCCTTGGACAAACTCATCGAGGGGCCCAGTCAAATATCTCTCAACTTAATGAGGGACAAAATTACTTCTTGGTCAACCACATTCCTCAGCACATTAAACAACTAAACCCGTACCAAGCCTGTATGGCTACCCTGTTACGGGCAACGTTGGACAAGGCCAAAGTTCAGCATCTAGAACGCCGGAATAATGAAGAGCTCAGGTCTAAGGGCATCGTGACAAGTGTACAGGAGAGGCTAGCTCATGACTAAACTCATGCAAGACTCTCCGGGTCGGTCCAGTAACTTGTAACCCTTTACATAATTGCACCATGACTCTCAAGAAGCATCACATACGTGTATCTCCATACACCGAAGTCATGCTGGTCTTAGTTCATTCACGTTCCCAAGTGAATAATCGACCAGGGACAGTTTAGAATAATTATCACATAATTAATCAAGGATTGTTATCACAGTAAACATGCTAATAATATGATAACAAAATAATTTGTCATTTATAAATCAGTCAAACATTATGTTCATACATATAAAATGATTGGCCCTAGGGCACAATCTCCATCAAACTCCCACTTGCACTTGGTACAATCATTAATCCAACTGTTCCTACACTAGGTACATTGATCAATGTGTCTAATCCCCATCGATGTTACATGGCATTCATGTATGACCTGTGCAAGAGGTTTCGTAAGAGGATCGACAACATTATCCTCGCCTCCTACTTTACATATCTTGACATCACCTCTGTCAATCATCTCTCTAACATGGTGATAACGTCTGAGTATATGTTTAGTCCTTTGGTGGGACCTGGGCTCCTTGGCTTGTGCAATAGCACCATTATTGTCACAATACAAGGTTATAGGATCAGTAATGGTCAGCACCACACCAAGCACATAAATAAACTTCCTAATCCATACAGACTCCTTCGCTGCATCTGATGGTGCCATATACTCAGCCTCCGTTGTAGAATCAGCAATCGTGCTCTGCTTGGAACTTTTCCAACTCATGCTGCCACCGATCAAGAGAAACACGTATCCAGATTGCAATTTAAAAGCATCTTGGTCGGTTTGAAAACTGGCATATGTGTAACCAATTACACATAGCTCTTCATCAGTTCCACCATAAACCAAGAATTCATCCTTAGTCCTTCTCAAGTACTTAAGGATGTTTTTGACAGCGGTCCAATGATCCTCACCAGGGTCTTGTTGGAACAGGCTTGTCATACTCAGGGAAAATGACACATCTGGTCGAGTACACAACATGGCATACATGATGGATCCTATTGTCGAAGCATAAGGGATGCCACTCATGCGCCCTCGCTCATCTAGTGTCTTGGGACACTGATTCTTGCTCAAGACTAAACCATGATTCATCGTATGAATCACTTTTTGGAATCCTGCATACCGAACCGTTTCAGTACCTTATCCAAGTATGTACTCTGACTTAATCCATAAAGCCTTCGAGATCTATCTCTATAGATCTTTATGCCTAGAATGTAAGGAGCTTCCCCTAAGTCCTTCAGCGAGAATGATTTTCCCAACCATGATTTCACAATCTCCAAGGTAGAAACATGATTTTCAATGAGCAATATGTCATCGACATAAACCACCGAGAACACAATCGGCTCCAACTAACCTTCTTGTAAACACAAGGCTCATCAGGGTTTTGCAAGAAGCCAAACTCTTTGACTACCTCATCAAAACGATGATTCCAACTCCGTGATGCTTGCTTCAATCCATAAATGGATCTATGAAGTTTGCACACCTTCTCTGGTTCCTCTGGACATACAAACCCCTCATGTTGTGTCATGTACACATCTTCGGGCAGCCTTCCATTAAGGAATGTTGTTTTGACATCCATTTGCCATGTCTCATAGTCATAATATGCGGCTATGGCAAGGAGGATCCTAATGGACTTGGCCATTGCAACTGGGGAAAACGTTTCATCATAGTCAATACCATGACGTTGAGTGAACCCCTTTGCAACTAGCCTGGCCTTAAAGACATTAACGTTGCCATCCATGTCGGTTTTCTCTTTGAAAACCCACTTGCACCCTACGGCTTTTACACCTTCAGGTGGATCGACTAAGGTCCATACCTTATTGTCGTACATGGATTGCATCTCTGCCTTCATGGCTTCAACCCATTTTTTTAGAGTTGGGACCCACAATAGCTTCTTGATAGGTGGTAGGCTCACCACGCTCCTTAAGCAACACATCCTTGTTCTCAGTCATCAAAAATCCATATCTTTGAGGTTGAGAATGTGGCTCTTCTCTAGTTTCCGTCTGCGCCTCTAGAGTGTCTTGTGGATCTTGAACCTCTTCAAGATCTATCGTACTCCCACTGTCTCTTTTGGAGACAAAATCCTTTTCTAGAAAGAATCCATTTCTGACTACAAACACTTCGTTGTCAGATGGGTAGTAGACATAATATCCGCTTGTTTCCTTGGGGTATCCCACAAAAAAACACTTTAGAGATTTGGGAGAGAGTTTATCGTTAGGCTGTTGTTTAACATAAACTTCACATCCCCAAACCTTGAGGTAAGACTAACTGGGCCTCTTCCCAGTCCATATCTCATATGGTGTCTTCTCAACTGCCTTAGACGAAACACGGTTAAGTGTGAACGCAGCAGTTTCTAGAGCATGCCTCCAAAAGGATGGCGGAAGATCAGCCTGACCCATCATAGATCAGACCATATCTAATAAAGTCTCATTCCTCCTCCCAGAAACACCATTCCACTGTGGAGTTCCAAGAGGGGTAAGTTGTGAGACTATCCCACAACTTCTAAGATGATCAATAAACTCTTGGCTCAAATACTCGCCTCCTCGACTGGATCGAAGGGCTTTGATTTTCTTGCCAAGTTGGTTCTCTACTTCACTTTGAAATCTTTTGAACATTTCAAAAGACTCTGACTTGCTCTTCATTAGGTAGACATAGCCCTACTTACTGAAGTCATCAGTGAACGTTATGAAGTATGAGTAACCACCCCTAGCTTGAGTACTCATGGGTCCACATACATCACTATGTATGATTCCCAATAATTCAGGTGCTCTCTCACTGTGGCCAGTGAAGGGCGCCTTTGTCATTTTACCAAGTAGACAAGATTCGCAAGCATCATATGATTCAAAATCAAATGAGCTTAGAAGTCCTTCTTTGTGGAGCTTCTCTAGGAGTTTCTCATTTATATGGCCTAAACGACAATGCCAAAGGTACGTAGGATTTGATTCGTTAATCTTGATCCTTTTGGTATCAACGTTATAGATATTGTTATCGCGTTGTTGTTCTAATTTTAAGACGTAATGATTATCTTGCAAATCACCATAAGCAAATAAAACATTATCTTTATAAATAGAACACCTTCCATTGCCGTTTACACATGTAAAACCTTCCTTATCCAAATAAGAAAGGAAATAATGTTTGAACTCAATGAACGTACATAATAACAATTATTCAAAAGGAATAAGCTCAGAGGGCAACAAAAGCTTGTATGTTCTCATAGCAACAGCAGCAACTCTTGCTCCATTGCCTACGCGTAGGTCCACCTCGCTTCTGTCCAGCTTTCTACTGTCTTTAAGACCCTGCACATTTGTACAAATGTGAGAACCACATGCTGTATCTAATACCCAAGTGGTTAAAGTAGAAAAGTGAACGTCTATAACAAAGATACCTGAAGTAGAGACCTCACCGCTTTTCTACTTCTTTTGATCTTCCAAATACAATTTGCAATTCCTTTTCCAATGTCCTAGCTTTTGGCAGAAAAATCAAATTGCATCCATTGAAGGCTTCGCCTTCTTGGCAGGCCGTGGGTTATGCTTGTTCCCTGGCTTGGTCTCACCAACCGGGGCTTTACCCTTCCTCTTTCCTTTGCCCATCCCTTTCCCCTGGTTTTTCTGAACCATCAAGATTGCACTAGGCGCCTTTTTAATGGATGCCTCAGCAGTCTTGAGCATCCCATGCAGCTCAGAAATTGATTTCTCCATTCCATTCATATTGAAGTTCATGACAAACTGGTCAGAACTTCTAGGCAGCGAGTTTAGGATCAAATTCGTCGCAAGCTTTGAAGTAATGGGAAATCCCAGCCTACTAAGGTGATCTATGTACCCCTTCATCTTCAAGACATGGGTACTAACGGATGCATCTTCAGCCATCTTGCAAGAGTGTAGAGCCTTAGTGGTCTCAAACCTCTCTTCCCTAGCCTGCTGCTGGAACATTTCCTTGAGATGTGTGACCATCTCAAAAGCCGTTAACATTTCCATGTTCTTTTGGGTGAGAACAATTCTCAAACTACGAAACCAATCAAGGAAGTTTGTCACATTTAACTTATCCTTCACAAGGATAGATCGCAGTGATAACGCTGAACTTATATTGTTTGCCATGATTCTACAATTAAGATATGAAAGTTAATTAGCAAAAAGGTCCACTATTTTATAAAACCTAGCAAAATTATTATTAGTGGCTAAGATCCATATTTCACCAAAGTTTACCTTCGCTTGGGCGATAATGCAACCTTAGGTTATTTAGGTAGGTAACTCTTTACCAATCACATCATATGTGACTCTTAGATCTTTATGGGACTGTATCATCGTATGATACTTATTATGACATGTTTATCCCATCTAATGCCTTGAGGTCCAAATCTGATTTGATAATCTCATTAAGTCGCACAACAAAACTTGTGAATGGCCAAACTCAAAACAACGAGGCGAAAGCCCAACCCTATATCATCAAGGCCCACTAAACAAGTGTAGCTTGGGCTATCACCGCATCCAATAAACCAAGATTTCAATAAGGCATTGCGTTGAATCATCCATTCACCCGTGTCTCCTCAAGATAAAAGTAGATACGTGTAGCTTGGGCTATCACCGCTCCACAATGATGAAGATTTTAACAAGGTGTTTTATTGATGACATTAAAATTGAAGATTTTATAAGGGTTCAATTTTAAATCCAATTTTAAAATTGAACGAGTGTGCCAAGTGTTTACCCCCATGTATCATTTACATATAAACACATGCACGAATTTTGTATCTCATACAAAATCCTATGCTCGTATCGAATACGTGGCTGTGCGTATGAAACATAAAACTTGCATGTTAAAATCGCGACCCCTAAACATGCATCTAGCACCAATTGTATCATATACAAAAACTAAATACATAAAATAACTGTGTTTAGATATGGCTCATCTACCCTAAATTCCCTCAAGCCAATGAGAGAATCTTTCTAAAAGAAAAAGAAAAAATTACATTGGGAAACCTCATTTGAACATATGAGGGGAGTGAGGTGAGAAAATAAATTACATCCAGAATTTAGGGAGACGACACGCAGGCCGTATTTACCAAAATAAGACCTAGAGCCATATCCAACACCATACTCAAACATACATGAACAATTCATATATATATACACGGCATCAATATTCAACAACACAAAAAACGACTTTGATTGTGTTCAATTAGGGATTGTGAAATTAACATGCCTTCTTGAAAAATAAGTCTTGCATCAATAATTCAAAATTTCAAGAATCATAGTCAAGAAGTCGAATCTATTGACCCAAAATTTATAAATTCATAATTTATAATTTTCGGCCAAGACCTATACTCTTCAAGAAAATTTTTAATCAATCAAATTGATTACCTTATGTATCAAATACATAAATTTGCACCATTCTTAGATTAGATTAAAATCGTGTGGTGGACAATCGCAAAAATTTAGCAAATCGAATGAAAAACGGTAAACGTATAAACATACATCAACATCTATATTCACAAAACTAGCATAACCACAAAGTTAGCGTGGCTCTGATACCACTGTTGGAGATTAGGAAGCAAAACGCAGCGGAAAAGGTAAAATTAAAATTTTTACAAAACTTATAATCTCCTCCAAAGGATCCACTACTTGTGTTTATACTAGAGGGAAAAGGACGTTTACCTAAATTAGACGATTTCTTTTGAAAAACGCGATTCCAAGAAGTCCACAGACTCAATCTCTTCTCCAATAGATTATGGGACCCGATCTACAATCGTGGAATTTCTAGAACACTTCTTCAAATATCCAAGAATTCAAAGTTGCGCACTAAGAACAAATTTCTTGGCCACTAACTTTAGGGTTAGCGCCTCTCTCTCTTCCTCACACACAAGTTGCCTCTAAAACCCTAAGTTTTAGGGTTAGTCGAACTCTCCCTCTTTCCTCTAGGGTTATGCGGCTATTTCTCTATTTCTCTCTTCTAGGAATAATAGGCGACTTTGTGTGAGTATTTATAGAGTCTCCATTCCTCAAAATAGGGAATCACCAAATCTTCATTATAAGATTACATTAATATTATAATAAAAAATTAAAAGGCAATCTTAAGTTAAATTTCAAGATCATATCTTGAAATCCAAATCTTGAAAGCACACTTCCCATTGGTTAGAGTGAGTCAAGAGGATTTGAATTCTTAATTAAAATATTACACTAATATCTTAATTTAAATTCAAAATGCANATTCTTGAAATTCAAAATGCATTTGAATCTTGAAGAATGCGCCACCCTCCTTGTTACAATTTTCAAAAACCCATATAATTATTTCAACCAACCATAATCATTACATACCCTTTTACATAATTTCACATCCTNTTGAATCTTGAAGAATGCGCCACCCTCCTTGTTATCTTATAGGAATTTAATAAATAAGAAAACAATCCTAACTCTTAGGAAGTTATAATCTTATTAATATCCTTAACAAATTGAATTTAAATATTACCCTAATATCTTAATTCAAATTCAAATCTTAAATTCAAATTTAAATCTTGAATTCAAATTAACAAAATCATATTTCATTAATCTAATTCAAGAGTGAGGCGCCACCTGATGGAGATTGTGCCCTAGGGTCAATCATCCTTTAGATATAT
>QANZ01021774.1:34723-63707 GCA_003254925.1 Chamaecrista fasciculata | reverse complement strand
CCAGCATCTAGTGCGTGCATCTCATGCACCGAGGTCATGCTGGTCTTGATTCAATTCAAGCTCCCACTCGAATGAGCGACCAGGGACTGTTTAGATTAACTATCTCATAATTAATCATGGACTGTTATCATAGTAAACATGCTAATAATATGATAACCATTAATTTATCTCCATAAATTAATTGATATGTTCCCAACATATCTAAAGGATGATTGACCCTAGGGCACAATCTCCATCAGCGCCTCACTCTTGAATTTAATTAATGAAATATGATTTTGTTAATTTGAATTTAAGATTTGAATTTGAATTAAGATATTAGAGTAATATTTTAATTCAATTTGTTAAGGAAATTAATAAGTTGGTTATAATTTCCTAAGAGTTAGGATTATTTTCTTATTTATTAAATCCCCATAAAACAAACAAGAAGGGGGCGCATTCTTGGAGATTCAAATGCAAGATTTGATCTTGCATTTTGAATTTCAAGAATGCATTTTGAATTTTAGGTTAAGATATTAATGTAATATTTTAATTAAGAATTCAAATCCTCTTGACTCATTCCAACCAATGGGAAGTGTGCATTCTATATTTAGATTTCAAGATATGATCTTGAAATTTAAATTGAGATTGCCTCTTAATCTTGAATTATAATACTAGTGTAATTTCATAATCAAGATTTTGGGATTCCCTAATTTGAGGAATGGGGACTCTTTATAAACACCATAAAAGTCGCATATCCCAAGAAGAGAAAAAAGGGAGTTTCGAACTAACCCAAAACTTAGGGATAAAAGGGCGAGTTGCGTGTGAGAGTAAAGAGAGGCGAAAACCTAGAGTAAGTGTGACCAAGAAATTCGTACTTGGTTGTGTGCTCATCTCTTGAGTTTTGGTGAGGATTTTTTGAGGAAAAATTCCATACTAGTGTGCCACTTTGGTTCTTGGATTTTTCAAGAAGTGTTCTTGAAATTTCAAGATTTTTAGATTGGTTCCCATAATCTCTTGGAGAGGAGATTGGAGGCTAGCACCTGAGTATCTGCCAAACTGTTCGTGTGGATCACCGGCAGAGGAAGGACACGAGTCTGTGGACTTCTTGGAATTGCAATCATTCAAGCATCCGTCTGATTTAGGTAAACATCTTATCTCACTGGTACAAACACAATTAGTGGATCCTATGGAGGAGATTATAAAATTTTATTTTACCTTTTCTGCTGCGTTTTGCTCCATAATCTCCAACAGTGGTATCAGAGCCACGCTAACTTTGTGTTTATGCTAGTTTTTTGAATATACATGTTGATGTATGTTTGTATGTTTACCGTTTTTCATTCGATATGCTCAAATTTTGTGATTATCCACCACACGATTTTAACCTAATCTAAGAATGGTGCAAATTTATGTATTTGATACATAAGGTAATCAATTTGATTGATTAAAAATTTTCTTGAAAAGTTTAGGTCTTGGCCAAAACCCTACATATTTTTTTAATTAAAATTGTTTTGTTTATTGTATGGTGGCCGAAAATTGTAAATTGTGAATTTATAATTTTTGAGTCAATGAATTCGGCTTCTTGAATATGATTCTTGAATTTTTGAATTATTGATGCAAGACTTATTTTTCAAGAAGGCATGTTAATTGCACAACCCCTAATTGAACACAATCAAAGTCGTTTTTTTTGTGTTGTTGGATGTTGATGCCATGAATGTATATGTGAAATTGTTCATGTATGAGTATGGTGTTGGATATGGCTCTAGATTTTATTTTGGTAAATACGGCCTGCGTGTCGTCTCCCTAAATTCTGGATGTAATTTCTTTTCTCACCTCACTCCCCTCATATGTTCAAATGAGGTTACCCAATGAAATTTTTCCTTTTCTTTTAGAAAGATTCACTCATTGGCTTGAGGGAATTTAGGATAGATGAGCCATATCTAAACACGGTTATTTTATGCATTTAGTTTTGTATATGATACAAATTGGCACTAGATGTATGTTTAGGGGTCACAATTTTAACATGCAAATTTTATGTTTTGTACGCACAACCACGTATCCGATACTAGCGTAGGATTTTGTATAAGATACAAAATTCGTGCATGTGTTTATATGTATATGATACATGGAGATAAACACCTAGCACACTCGTTTAATTTTAAACTTAAATTTAAAATTGAACCGAAAATTGAACCCTTATAAAATCTTAAGTTTTAATGCCATCAATAAAACACCCTGTTAAAATCTTGATCATTGTGGAGCGGTGATAGCCCAAGCTACACGTGTTTAATGGGCCTTGATGTTATAGGGTTGGGCTTTCGCCTCATTGTTTTGAGTTTGGCCATTCACAAGATTTGTTGTGTGACTTAATGAGGTTATCAAATCGGATTTGGACCTCAAGGCATTAGATGGGATAAGCATGCCATAATAAGTATCATACAATGATACAGTCCCATAACGATCTAAGAGTCACATATGATGTGATTGGTAAAGAGTTACCGACCTAAATAACCTAAGGTTGCATTATCGCCCAAGCGAAGGTAATCTTTGGTGAAATATGGGTCTTAGCCACTAATAATAATTTTGCTGGGTTTTATAAAATGGTGGACCTTTTTGCTAATTAACTTTCATGTCTTAATTGTAGAATCAGGGCAAACAATTTAAGTTCAGCGTTATCACTGCGATCTATCCTTGAGAAGGATAAGTTAAATGGGACGAACTTCCTTGATTGGTTTCGTAATTTGAGAATTGTTCTCACCCAAGAAAGGAAGCTTTATGTCCTAGAAAACTCTTCCCCAGAAGAGCCTGCCAACGACGCTCCAAGAGCTCAAAGAATTGCTTATGAGAAGCACTTCAATGACTCTGTGGACGTTGCTTGCCTGATGCTAGCCAAGATGGTTCCAGAATTGCAAAAGAACATGGAAACGTTGACGGCTTTTGAGATGGTCACACATCTCAAGGAAATGTTCCAGCAGCAGGCTAGGCAAGAGAGGTTTGAGACCACTAAGGCTCTACACTCTTGCAAGATGGCTGAAGGTGCATTCGTTAGTACCCATGTCTTGAAGATGAAGGGGTACATGGATCACCTTAGTAGGCTGAGATTTCCCATTACTTCAGAGCTTGCGACAGATTTGATCCTAAACTCGCTGCCTAGAAGTTATGACCAGTTTGTCATGAACTTCAATATGAACGGAATGGAGAAATCAATTTCTGAGTTGCATGGGATGCTCAAGACTGCTGAGGCATCCATTAAAAAGGCACCTAATGCAATCTTGATGGTTCAGAAAAACCAGGGGAAAGGGATGGTTAAAGGAAAGAGGAAGGGTAAAGCCCCGGTTGGTGAGACCAAGCCAGGGAACAAGCCTAACCCACAACCTGCCAAGAAGGCGAAGCTTTCAAAGGATGCAATTTGTTTTTTCTGCCAAAAGCCAGGACATTGGAAAATAAATTGCAAATTGTATTTGGAAGATCAAAAGAAGAAGAAGAGCGGTGAGGTCTCTACTTCGGGTATCTTCGTTATAGACGTTCACTTTTCTACTTTAACCCCTTGGGTATTAGATACAACATGTGGTTCTCACATTTGTACAAATGTGCAGGGTCTTAAAGACAATAGAAAGCTGGACAGAAGTGAGATGGACCAGCGTGTAGGCAATGAAGCAAGAGTTGCTGCTGTTGCTCAGGGAACATACGAGCTTGTGTTGCCCTCTGTGTTGGGAAATCACGGCGGCGGCGCAGCGGAAACGAGAAATATAAAATTAAAATAATGCCTGAAAAATTAAAACACCGCACAATGATTTCCTACAGGATCCGCTAGATGAATTTAAACCAGTAAAGTAAGTGGTATACCTCAAGAGTTTCAATCGGTCCGGTTGAACGGTGCGTTTTCGAGAAGTCCACTTGAAGCGTCCTTCCTCCGCCAGTAATCCACACGAGCAGTTTAGTGGCACCAAGGTGCTAGCCTTCAGTTCTTTTCTCCAAAAGAACTCGGGAACTCAAACTATAGCTCTTGGTGTTCAAGAACAATTCTTGAACCAAGAGAATAGGTGGCGCAAGAAACAAGAGCCTCTCTTGTTTTCTCTCAAAACCCTAGTTATATGGGACAACTCAATTTCTCTCTCACTCTTGGAGAAGATGGAGTTTCTCTCTTCTAGGTCTTGAGCTAGGCGAATTCTCTCTCTTGTCTCACAAAAGAAGAAAGCAAAATTTCACTAATGTGAATTAGGGTTGAAAGTCGACTTGCCTAGGTTAATATATAGTTAGGGGAATTTTGAAAATTATAATTAGGGAATCCCTAAATTATAGGATTATCAAATTATAAAATTATAAGATTACAATAATATTATAATTTTAGGACTTGAATTCTTAATTAAAATATTACCTTAATATCTTAATTGAATTCAAAATGCAATCTTTGAGAATCAAATTGGAAGATCAAATCTTCCTCCTTGGTCCCACAAGCCATGCGCCTTCCCCTTGCTATTTTCTATGGAATTTTATAAATCTAAAACATTCCTAAGTCTTAGGAAGTTATAACCAACTTATTATCTTCCAAAGATTTTGAATTAAAATATTACCCTAATATCTTTAATTCAAATTTTGAATCTCAAGATCAAATCTTGAATTCAAATTCATGACTTTGATTAATAAAACATTTCGATTAATTAAAATCAATCCTAAAGAGGCGCCACCCTCCTTTCTCATTATCCTAATATTAATGAATTTAATAAATCAATAATCTCCTAACTTTTAGGAACCTTATTTAATTTATTATTCCCTAATATTATAATTGTAAATAGATTAATCCCATTAACTATTTAACAATTAATATATTTAAACTTGTCACACAAATTTAAATATCACAACCGTAGATATTATTTAAGACAAAACTTTATGTCCTAGACATTTAGCTATGTCTTAAATTGTGTCACCGGAGTGACTCACGAATTAACCCTAATTCGTGTCCCCTTAAGTGGTGTCCAGATCCTGCCCATGTGTGACCCAGCAGGCCTCACGTGAAGTTGGCAGCAAGTCATCCCTATGACTCACAAGTCGAGAGCGGACTCTAGCAAGCCATCACGACTACCCAAAACACGTGTTATCGTTTTATCAAAAAGACCGATTTAACCTTAGTACCACCTTGTCACAGACCCTATTGTCACACGATATCTTGGTTCTGGATAAGGCACGAGAAAGTCATCCTTAATCCAAACCTCAACTTTCTCGATCTTCTTCAGTTAGTCCCAATTTACTGAGTGGCCACTCTTTCCTTGGACAGACTCATCGAGGGCGCCAGTTAGATATCTCTCATCTCTATGAGGGACAAAATCCCATCTTGGTCAACCACATTCCTCAGCACTGCAATCAACCAAACCCGTACCTAGCCCTTATGGCTACCCTGCTTTGGGCAACGTTAGACTAGGCCAAAGTTTGACAACTACAATGCCGGAATAGTCAAGACCTCAGGTCTAAGGCATCGTGACAGGTGTACAGGAGAGACTAGCTAATGACTAAACCCATGCAGGACTCTCCGGGTCAGTCCAGCAACTTGTAACCCCTTACATAATTGCACCATGACTCTCGTAAAGCATCTAGTGCAGGTATCCCCATACACCGAGGTCATGCTAGTCTTAGTTCATTTTCGCTCCCACGAGAATAATCGACCAGGGACGGATTTAGATTAATTATCTCATAGTTAATCAAGGACGCTATCATAGTAAACATGTTAATAATATGATAACAACATAATTTATCTCCATAAATTAATCAATATGTTCAAAACATATACATAAAATGATTGGCCCTAGGGCACAATCTCCAACAGACTCCCACTTGCACTAGGTACAATCATCAATCTAGGTTTTCCTACACTAGGTACACTGATCAATGCGTCTAATCCCCATCGACGATACATGCCGTTCATGTATGACCCGCGCAAGAGGCTTCGTAAGAGGATCGGCAACGTTATCCTCCCCTACTACTTTGCATATCTTTACATCACCTCTGTCAATCGTTTCTCTGACAAGGTGAAAACGTCTGAGTATATATCACTGTCGGAACGTCAGTGGGGACCCAGTCCCATTTGGTGTCTTTCCTGTCTCCAC
Source organism: Chamaecrista fasciculata (assembly GCA_003254925.1). NCBI lineage: Eukaryota > Viridiplantae > Streptophyta > Magnoliopsida > Fabales > Fabaceae > Chamaecrista > Chamaecrista fasciculata. Next base: position 57,630 of record QANZ01021774.1, on the reverse strand, counting down.
AAGGTGACCAACAAGCATACTTCAGTCACTAGTTACACGGTTCAAGTCTCCACGCGACCAAACCTACATTGTAGAATTAAAAATCGTGTTCTTCTTGGAACCTTTCCAACTCACGATGCCACCGTTCAGGAGAAAAACGTATTCAGACTGCGATCTAAAATATCTTGGTCGGTTTGGAAAACGGGCACCTGCGTAACCAATTACACATCAGTTCCACCATAAACCAAGAATTCATCCTTAGTTCTTCTCAAGTACTTAAGGATGTTTATGACAGCGGTCCAATGATCCTCACCAGGGTCTTGTTGGAACCAGCTCGTTATGCTCAGGGCAAATGACACATCTAGTCGAGTACATAGAATGGCATACATGATGGATCCTATTGCCGAAGCATAAGGGATGCCACTCATGCGCCCTCGCTCAACAAGTGTCTTGGGACACTGTTTCTTGCTCAGGGTCAATCCATGATTCATTGGTATGAATCCCTTCTTGGAATCTTGCATACTGAACCTCTTCAGTACCTTATCCAAGTATGTACTGTGGCTCAATCCAAGAAGCCTTCGAGACCTATCTCTATAGATCTTGATGGCTAGAATATAGGCAGCTTCTCCTAAGTCCTTCATTGAGAACGAGTTTCCTAACCAAGATTTCACAATCTCTAAGGTTGGAATATCATTTCCAATGAGCAATATGTCATCGACATATAGCACCAAGAACACAATTGTGCTCCCACTAACCTTCTTGTAAACATAATGTTCATCAGGGTTTTGTAAGAAGCCAAACTCTTTGACTACTTCATCAAAACGATGATTCCAACTCCGGGATGCTTGCTTCAATCCATAAATGGATCTCTGAAGCTAGCATACCTTGTCTGGTGCGTCCGGACATACAAACCCCTCGAGTTGTGTCATGTACACATCCTCGGGCAGCCTTCCATTAAGGAACGTTGTTTTGACATCCATTTGCCATATCTCATAGTCATAATATGCGGCTATGGCAAGGAGGATCCTAATGGATTTGGCCATTGCAACAGGGGAGAACGTTTCGTCATAGTCAATACCATGACGTTGAGTAACTAGCCTCGCCTTGAAGACGTTGACATTGCCATCCATGTCTGTTTTCTCTTTGAAAACCCACTTGCACCCTATGGGTTTTACCCCTTCGGGTGGAGCGACTAAGGTCCATACCTCGTTGTCGTATATAGATTGCATCTCAGCCTTCATGGCTTCAACCCATTTCTAAGAGTTGGGGTCCGCGATGGCCTCTTGATAGGTGGTAGGCTCACCACGCTCCATGAGCAACACATCCTTGTTTTCAGTCACCAGAAATCCATATCTCTCAGGCTGAAAACGTGTCCTATCAGACCTTCGTGGTTCTTGTGTCACTGGAGGAGCTTCCACAACATCTTGTGGCTCTTCTCCAGTTTCCGTCTGCGCCTCTGAAGTGTCTTGTGGAACTTGAACTTCTTCATGCTCTATCTTACTCCCACTGTTTCTTTTGGAAACAAGATCCCTTTCTAGAAAGAGTCCACTTCTGACTACAAAAACTTTGTTGTCAGTTGGGTAGTAGACATGATACCCCCCTCGTTTCCTTGGGGTATCCCACAAATAAGCACTTGAGGGATTTGGGAGATATTTTATCGTTAGGCGGTTGCTTAACGTAAACTTCACATCCCCAAACCTTGAGATAAGACATAATGGGACTCTTCCCACTCCATATCTCATATGGTGTCTTCTCAACTGCTTTAGACGGAACACGGTTAAGTGTGAACGCGACAGTTTCTAGAGCATATCCCCAAAAGGATGGCGGTAGATCGGTTTGACTTCCTAAGCCATGCTTCAACTCCTTTAGTGGCACAAATGAGATCAAGCTGCAATTATTCATGAAGAACCTGTTGGAGATTGTGCCCTAGGGCCAATCATTTTGTGGATATGTTCTGAACATATAGATTAATTTATGCAGATAAATTAGGTCGTTATCATATTATTAGCATGTTTACTATGATAGCAATCCGTGATTAATTATGTGATAATTAATCTAAATCTGTCCCTGGTCGATTGTTTTCGTGGGAGCGAAAATGAACTAAGACCAGCATGACCTCGATGCATAGAGATGCATGCACTAGATGCTGGAACGAGAGTCATGGTGCAATTATGTAAAGGGTTACAAATTGCTGGACTGACCCGGAGAGTCCTGCATGGGTTTAGTCATCAGCTTGCCTCTCCTGTACGTCTGTCACGACGCCTTAGACCCGAGGTCATCATTATTCCGGCGTTGCAGTTGTCAGACTTTGGCCTAGTCTAACGTTGCCCGTAGCAGGGTAGCCATAAGGGCTAGGTACGGGTTTGGTTGATTGCCGTGCTGAGGAATGTGGATTGGCCAAAATGGGATTTTGTCCCTCATTAAATGAGAGATATCGAGTAAACTACCAAATTGGTCCCTGGATTATTGGCTCGCTGACAAATTGGTTCCCGAATTTAGGAAATTGACAAATAGGTCCCCGAATTTTTCTAACGAGTCAAATAGGTCCCCGAATTTTTCTAACGTTAGTCAAATAGGTCCCCGAATAACATGCACAGAAGGACCTATTTGACAAATGTTAGAAAAATTCGGGGACATATTTGACTCGTTAGAAAAATTCGGGGACCTATTTGTCAATTTCTTAAATTCGGGGACCAATCTGTCAGCGAGTCAATAATCCAGGGACCAATTTAGTAGTTTACTCGAGAGATATCTAACTGGCGCCCTCGATGAGTCTGTCCAAGGAAATGCGTGGCCACGCTGGGAAATGGGACTTACTCAAGAAGATCGAGAAAGTTGTGGTTTGGATTATGGATGACTTTCCTGTGCCTAATCCATGACTAAGATATCGTAGGATAATAGGGTCAATGACAAGGAGGTACTAAGGTTAATTCGGTTTTGGTAAAAACGATAACTCACGTGTTTTGGGTAGTCGTGATGGCTTGCTAGAGTCCGCTCACGACTTGTAAGTCATAGAGATGGCTTGCTGCCAACTTCACGTGAGGCCTGTTGGGTCACACATGAGCAGGATCAGGACACCGCTTAAAGGGACACGAATTAGGGTTAATTCGTGAGTCACTCCGGTGACACACTTTAAGACATAGCAAAATGTCTGGGGCATTAAGTCTTGTCTTAAATAATCTACAGTTGTGATATATTTAAATTTGTGGGACAAGTTTAAATATAATAATTGTTGAATGATTAATAGGGATTATTTATTTGCAATTATAATATTAGAAAATAATAAATCACATAAGATTCCTAAAAGTTAGGAGATTATTGATTTATTAAATTCTCTAATATTAAGCATGAGGGTGGCTCCTCATAGGGCATTTAATTAATAAAATTGTTTTATTAATTAAAGTCATGAGTTTGAATTCAAAAGATTTGATGAAGATTTCAAAAGATTTGAATCAAAGATATTAGGGTAATATCTTAACTCATAATCTTTGGAAATCATGACTTCCTAATTGTTAGGAATGTTTTTGATTTATAAAATTCCAAGATAAAAAAGGGAGGAGGATGGCGCATTGCTCTGTGGGTCCCATGGGAAGATTTGATCTTCCATTTGATTCTCAGAGATTGCATTTTGAATTTGAATTGAAATATTAAGGTAATATTTTAATTAGAAATTCAAGTCCTAAAATTGTGATATTATTGTAATCTCATAATTTTATAATTGATAATTCTATAATTTAGGGATTCCCTAATTATAATTATCAAACTCCCCAAACTCTATAAATAGAGTAGGCCAAGTCGACTTGGCAACCCTAGCTCATTTTAAGTGAGAGAAAATTTTTGGCTCCCTAGAGTTTAGAGAGAGAAAAATCGAGTTTGCCTAAGGTGTTAGGAAATTCGATTTGCACCACAAAAAATTAGGGTTTTTGAGAGAAGAAAAATAAGAAAGGGTTCTTGTGGTTTCTTCTCCCTTTTGCGCCACTTTTGCCTTTTGATTCAAGAAGGAGTTCTTGAATTCAAAGCACTGTAGATTTGGTCCCTGATTCTTTTGGAGAAAAGAACAGAAGGCTAGCACCTTGGTGCCCGGAAAACTGTTCGTGTGCATCACCGGCGGAGGAAGGACGCGTCACGTGGACTTCTAGGAAACGCCCCGTACAACCAAACCGATTGGAACTCGTGAAGTATACCACTATCTTAACAGGTTTTAAATTCAACTAGTGGATCCGTTCGGGAAATCTAGGGCTGGCGCATTTAAATTTTAATTTTGTATTTTGCTTCCGCTGCGTTTTGCGCCTGGAATTCCCAACAGAACCACATTATTATGTAAGGACAAAACATGAAAAATCAACCAAATTATATCAGAAAAAAGCAACTGGCACATGATTAAGTTACACTGAAAGATATTTTGCCTAAATGTATAGGTACAAGGAATCAAGGATAAATACATTACATTCGTTCTCTATAACATTGCATATCAGATTTAACATTGTTAAAACTCATAGTAGTTAGACATAGGAGGAAGTATTAAGCACTACCTTTTCTCTTGCAAAAGGATCAACATTATACTCTTCATTGTCATAGTCTATCAAAGACAAGTAAGAATATTTATACGTCTAATAAATCAACGTTTGACAATAATATAGGCAAACCTGATAGCCTTCCAGATAATCCTCCTTCAAAATTAAATTCCTACAGTTGACCAAAACACAATTTAACTTGTAGAGTGAGAGAATTTCGAAGAACCATAGGATAACTACACATACAAAGATTTAGAGAAAAGAGTAGCTTGAAACATACATTATTAAAATGCAAAGGGGAAGCCGTGAACTTCAGAAACCCTATAAATCATAACAACAAAGAGCCGTGAACATCAAAAACTGAGAAATCATAACAACAAAGAGAGAATATGAACTAAGCACAACTGTAAAAAGTTTCTCAATGAAGGAGAGAAGTTTGATACACAAAAGTAAAGCATGAGAATGAAGGTGTGAGAGCAGGAAACCAAATCCCTAAATCAATAAAGCTACAAAATAAACAAACCCCAAACTTAGTAATCGAATAGCCCAAAAAGTACTGCATCAATCAACAATCGAACAATAACCGGAAGAGAGTGAATTAGGTTTTAGCGAGAATGAGAGAATCAAAAGGAAAGGAGAACAAGAGAAGGAAAACGAGAGAAAGAGAGACAAATCGGTGGCTGAACGAAAATCGTGGTGGCTGAACGAAAATCGCGGTGGCTTAACGACTTTGCGGTGGCTGTTCGGCGTCGTGGTGGTGGCTCAGCTTCGCGGTGGCTGCTCGACGTCGTGGTGGCTGCCCGAACTCAGAGTGGAGTGGAAGGTTGCGGCAAGTGAAGGAAAAGGGAGAGTTTCGATTTTTAGGGTTAGAATAGATGGGGAGAAGATGGAAATAAGGGCTCCAAAGTCTTACTTTAATTTTGATATATTAAATATATTAAATATCCAAAGTCTTACGAAAAAACATTAGGAGGGAATGAAGGATACTTGGAAAATTTTGGAGGGTTTACTTTAGTGATGTGGAGGGTTTGTGAAAAATTTTGAATGGCTTGTGAAAAAGTTGGGAGGCAAAATTGTTTAGAAGATTTATTTGGCTGGTGGGTAGTCTTGTTTAAAAAAATATTTAAGTAAAATAAATAAATAAATATTAATTTTAAGAGAAAAAATATTATTTAGTCTCTTTTATATCGGTCAACTAATCAATCCTTGAATAATTAAAATATAGGATTTGGTCCTTGAAATATTTCAATTGTCAACTATTTGATCTTTAATGATGATTTGGTCCCTTAACTTGAAATGATTATATATTTTTTAGTTCTTGAATTTATACTTATGAAGCATGAACACTTCTCATGATAAGCAATATAAAATAATGACATATATTATGAATATATATTATAATTTTTAAAGTTTTTTTTTATCAAAATTTATAGATTTCAGAATTATTTATATATATAAATATATGTCGTCTCATGTCATGAAACATTAAGAATTTGACATGTCGGTATATCTGAGTCGTGTCTCATGTCTGTGTCAGCGCTCATGCTTCATAAATTTATACCAAATTAATACTTTTTAATCTTTGAATTTATATTTTTTTTTATTTTTTAGTCTCCATAGAGTAAATAATTGACAATTGCAATGATTTAGGAACTAATAATATATTTGTAATGAAAACTAAAAATAAAAAAACCATAAAACATAAAAATAAAAATTATTTAATTGTCAATTATTTCGTTTCTGAGTCAAATTTAGAAAGCAAGAAATAAAATTCAATAAAAATTAAGAGGCCAAAAAATATAAATTAATTAGTTCAAATTTAGAGACAAATTCGTCACTTAGGATCAAATAATTGACAATTGAAATATTTTAAGGACCAAATCGTATATTTCGATTATCCAAAGACTAATTATTTGAATTGATATAAATTTAGGGACCCAATAGTAAGTGCTTTTGTGAAAATGTTATAAGCAGATAATAGGGTTTAGATGGATTTGAGAAAAAAAAATAGCTATGGAAAGTATCCGTAGCTAATCCATAGCAATGCTTTATAATTTTCAAAAAAGACATTTAGCTATGAAAAATTTCCGTAGCTAATCCATAGCAAATCTTTGATCTTTTTCAAAAAACCATTAGCTACAAACATTTTCCGTAGCTATTAACTTTAGCTACGGAATATTTCGTAACAATTCCGTAGCTAATCGGTAGCAAAAACTTCCCACCTTTACGCACCAGTCACATTCCTAAATTTAGCTACAGAAATTTTTGTCATAGCTAATCCGCAGCTAATTAGCTAGAGAATAGCTATGAAAATTTTCCGTAGTAAAATTCTGTAGCTAATTCCGTTTTTTCTTGTAGTGATACAAGCCAAGCTACAAATAAGCTATGATGGTTTGGATGATACTATGCAGAAGGATATATTTCTTGATATATGTTGTTTCTTCATCTGCAAGGACAGAGGATATATTGCACAAGTATTAAATGGATGTGGCTATCATGCAACAAGTGATATACAAGTTCTTTTAGATTGAAACCTTTTAAATGTGTATAGTAATAATAAGCTCGGAATGCATGATTTGTTGCGAGACATGGGAAGAGAAATTATTCGTTTGGAGTATCCCATTGAACCTGAAAGGCGTTGGATCAAAAAAAAAAAAAAAGCCTGAAAGGCGTCGATGAGTATGGTTTCATGAAGATGCACTTAATGTGTTAGACGAACAAAGTGTAAGAATTTTCTCTACATCAAACTTTATTTATACACATACATCATAAAAGTTTTATTTTTATGTGTGTGTGTGGCATTTCTTTATAAGGATAGAGGCTATATGGATATCATACAAGTACAACCATAAACATTTAATTTATGATTAAATTGACATTCTAGTTCTTAGATTATATAAGGTTGTCATTCTAATCCTTGATTTATTGAAATGTTTAGTTTAATCTTTAAAAATTCATAACTCATTAAAAGTTAGTCAATCTATGAACATTCTCACATTGTACAACTCAATCCCTACAGAGACTGACTCATGAATTTTAAGTGATTAAATCAAACATTTTAAAAATTCATGGACTAAATAACAGCACTCACATAATCTAAGGACCAAATTGATATGTTACTCTTTAATTTACCGTAACAATGAGATATTGCTAGGGACATGAGAAGAAAAATTACTCATGTAGTCATGCATAATATCCAAATATGTTTGAAAAACACAGTAAACTATAGTTTACACAGTCGCACATGCCTCAAATTCATAAAAGATACTAATTTCTTTCTTCTTAATAAAGCTTTAAATTCTTACCACAAAAAAAAAGCTTTACAATCTTTAAATTCTTTCCTAATTGTTCTTTACATCCCTAAATTCTAGTGTCAACCTATTTTCTTTGCTTGACACTATAAGTTTGGAGTTGTTTGTATAATGAACAGAATTGAAGTACATCTAATGTGGTGCTAATAATTAATTTAAACAATAGAATGTCAACTTTTAGATCACATGGTAAAAATAATGAAAATGGCTCAAAGCAAAAGTTAGTTGGCTCTATTTTACCCCTTCTTTTTCTATTGTAAATGGCTTTCATAACACTTCTCTAGTCATAGTTTACAATAAATGTGCATAACCTGTAGGTTCATCTATTATGTATTGTGTTTTAGCAAATGATAAAGGTTTCTTTATTTTTCTTTTATTTACCCTCTTCTATATATAATTTTTTCTGGGAACAAGAGCAATTGAAGGTTTAGCTTTAATGTTGCCAAGCACCAAGACAAAGTCTTTCAGTACTGAGACATTTCTTGGGATGAGGAGACTTAAACTACTCCAACTTGACAATGTAAAACTAGCCGGTGAATATAAGTTTATGTCGAAACACTGAAGGTGGTTATGTTGGCATAATTCTGCTTTGAAATACATACCTGAGGACTTGGACCACGAAAACATTGTTGCAATTGACTTCAGATATAGTAGCCTCAAGTTAGTCTGGAAAGAGCCCCAGGTATATCAATTTTCTTTCTTAGAAACAATCAATATTATTGATGTTAACCATTTCTGCTCATTACTATGAAACTTAATGCTTTTTGCAGTTCTTGAGGATGTTGAAAATACTCAATCTCAGCCATTCTCAATACATAACACAAACTCCTGACTTCACCATGACACCAAATCTTGAAAAGTTAATACTCAAAGATTGTCCAGAGTTGGTTATTGTTCACAAGAGCATTGGAGATCTCAAAAAGCTTCTTCTAGTAAATTTAAAGAACTGTAAATTCCTCAGGAAACTCCCAAGAAGTATATACATGTTGCGATCCCTGAAAGACCTTATTCTTTCTGGTTGTTCAATGCTTGACAGATTAGAAGAAGACTGTGAACTATTGGTAAACAGAGAGAAAAGCGGAAGAAAGTAATAGAAATGAGGAAAGAACTTGAGTATTATTCACACTGAAGTCGTTTAAATATACAACCACCAAAGGGTAACAAAGTAAATTCCTCCTAACTGACTGAAACTAACTTGTGAACTACTTCTAACAGAAATGTAAAAATGATCCTGTACATCTCTTCTGTCTAAAACTAATTTACATCAAACTGTACATGTCATCACCCCCCCCCCTCAAGTTGGAGACTGATGAAAACTACGCAGTCCCAACTTGGAAAGAAAATGAGAAAATTGAGGAGCAGCTAAAGGCTTTGTGAAAAAATCTGCAAGCTGAAGTGATGAAGAAACATGTTGAGGATGAACAAAACCAGCCTTGAACTGCTCTCGAACCATATGACAATCAATAGACAGATGCTTAGTACGCTCATGAAATACTGGGTTCCTAACAATATGAATAGCAGCCTGACTATCACACCAAAGTGACACTGGAGTAATGACAGGGATCTGCAAATCTTTAAGCACATAAGAAATCCAAAGCAACTCACAAACTGTTGTTGAAAGAGCCCTGTACTCAGCCTCTGCAGAGCTTCGTGAAGTAGTAACCTGCTTCTTTGATTTCCAGGAGACAAAACAATCCCCTAGAAAAATACTATAACCAGTAATGGATCTTCGTGTATCAGGACAGGTGGCCCAATCTGCATCACAATAAGCATTAAGGGACAGAGAAACTTTAGGATTAAAAGGATAAAACAACCCTTTGGCAGGATCATTCTTGAGATAACGAAGAATGTGTAAAGCAGCTTCCCAATGACACTTATGTGGTTGATGAACAAATTGACTGAGCTGTTGTGTAGCAAACGTGATATCAGGACGAGTAAAACCCAAGTATAAGAGACGACCAATTAACCTTCTGTATGGACTAGGATCATGTAGCACAGTGGAATCATCAGTATGAAATTTTATAGACTTTACCATAGGCACCTCAGCAGGTTTAGCTCCCATTAAACCAGTATCTTGAAGAAGATCAAGAACATACTTGCGTTGATTAATAAACATACCAACAGAGGATCTTGCAATCTCCAAACCAAGATAATATCTAGCAGGACCAAGGTCCTTAATAGTAAACTTGCTGTGAAGAAAATTTTTGATGTTATCAATAAGAGGCATCGAAGGACTTAAAACCAAGATATCATCTACATAAATGAGTAGAGCAACAAAAGTGGAACCCACACCCTTAGTAAACAAACAGTGATCATGAGAGGATTGAGAAAAACCAGAAGTTTTGAGCATAACAGTAATCTCTAAATTCCATTGTCTTGAAGCTTGTTTAAGACCATACAAGCTTCGTTTAAGTTTGCAGACTAAACCATTTCCATCTTTAGCATAACCAGGTGGTGGACTCATATATATATCTTCATCAATAAAACCATGTAAGAAAGCATTGTTAACATCAAATTGATGTAACAACCATCCTTTAGATGCAGCCAAAGCAAGAAGAAGTCTCACAGTAACATTTTTAGCAACTGGGGAAAAACTGTCAGTGTAGTCTAAGCCTTCAATTTGATTAAAACCCTTAGCCACCAATCTAGCTTTGTATCTCTCAATACTACCATCAGCCTTGAGTTTAATTTTATACACCCATTTACAACCTATTGGCTTCTTGCCAGGAGGTAAAGGCACCATATCCCATGTATTATTTTGTTCTAAAGCATCAATTTCTTTTTGCATAGCACATTGCCACTCAACAGAATTTTTAGCATCTTTATAATGTTGTGGTTCAATAACAGAAGATATATTTCCTAGAAAATTGAGATACTCTGGAGAAAAAGAAGATGGATGAACAAAGGGAAAAGAAGGTGGAGTAAAAGAAGTAGGCTTATGAATAGAACATTGGACATAATCCTTTAACCAAGGTGGTTGATTTTTTGTTCTAGTACTTCTTCTAACAGGTATAGATGAAGGAGAAACAGAAGAATTTGTGGAAACAAAAGGAATATTTGGAAGAATTGATGATTCAGAAGATGATGAAGTGGAAACAGAAGTTGATGGAAGAAATAAAGGTGTGGCAGAATCAGAATTATCATCGACTGGACAAGGTAAAGGATTAGAAGATGATTGGGAACTATGGACATAAGGAAATTGAGTTTCAAAAAACTGAACATCTCTGGAAATAAAAATCTGAGAAGTAGCTAAATCATAGACTTTGTAACCTTTACAATAAGGGACATACCCTAGAAATATACACTTTTTAGTGCGAGAATCAAATTTCTTTTTAGAAGGACTGAGATTAGAAACATAGCACAGACAACCAAACACTCTTAGTTTGGTATAATCAGGTTGCTTAGAAGTTAGTTTAAAATAGGGACAATCCCAAGAAAGAACAGAACTAGGAAGTCTGTTGATAATATGAGTTGCTGTCAAAATGGCCTCTCCCCAAAATTTAGAAGGTAAACTAGCATGATGAAGCAAAGCTCGAGCAACCTCCACAAGATGTCTATGCTTCCTTTCCACTACACCATTCTGCTGAGGAGTATACACACAACTCCTTTGATGAACAATACTAGAATCAACAAATAACTTCTGACATTCTTTGCTTAAAAACTCACTGCCATTATCTGTCCTTACTGCTTTAACAGTAGTTTTATAATGATTGTGAACATACTTAAGAAATTGATCAATCAAAGCCACAGTTTGTGTCTTTGAATGCATTAAAAATGTCCAAACAGCACGAGTAAAGTCATCAACAATAGTGAGAAAGAATCGAGCACCAGAAACAGATTGAACATGATAAGGACCCCATATATCCAAATGAATAAGTGCAAAACAAGAATCAGTATGAATTGTACTGGATCCAAAAGGTAAACGAGTCTGTTTGGCACTATGACAAGCATCACATACTGTATTACTATCTAATTTGGCATTTATTGGTAATTTTTGTAAAACAAGAGAACTAGGATGACCTAGTCTATTATGCCAACAAACTGAATCAACAACATTGTTACAACCAGAAACTGCATTACAACCATCAACTTCTTGCAAAAAATATAAGTGTTTCTGCACTCTTCCTGATGCTACCAGAACTTTACTCTTCTGGTCCTGCACCATACAACCAGAAGGAGTAAAAATAAAACTCAAATTGGCAGCAGCAGCAAGTCGATGCACAGAAATGAGATTATATCGAAAACCAGGCACATAGAGCACTGAAGTAAGAGTTAATTGTGAAGTTATTGGAATATCACCAATCTTTTTAACTGTCTTAACAGAACCATCTGGTAGAATAACAGTATTGGAAGAAGCAACAGAAGATAGATTGGAGAAAAGAGACAAATCTCCAGACACATGATTAGATGCACCAGAATCAATTATCCATTTAGCATGAGATGAATTAGAAACAGAAGAAAAAGTACCAAAGGTACCTGCGAAATCTGTGAAACAGCTAGTGTTCATGATATTATCTTCAGCAACAGCCTTGCCTTTCACCATCTTTTGCATCTGAGCAATAAGATCTGAAAGAACAGATACATCTGCAGATTGCAAATCCTTACAAGAATCATCAGAAGAAGAATTAGTCATATTATTAACATGAGCCTGTGTTTTCTGTGATTTCTGGTTCTGAAATTCCTTGAACCAGTCAGGATAGCCATGCTTCTTAAAGCATGCTTCCTCCAAATGACCATTCTTATGACAATGAGTACAAAATCGATCAGCCTTCTTCATATCCTTCTTCTTAGCAAAATTCTTATTATCAGAAAAATCCTTAGTAACAGCAGAAACCTTGACAGCTAAAGCACTATGCTCAGTATTAATCGCTGAAGGAACAGAACTAGATCTTTGATTCTCTATACGAGAAACAATAGAATATGCTTTGTTAAATGATGGAAGTGGATCCATCATAAGCACAGTACTAGTAATAGCTTCATGCAATCCCATTAAAAATTGCATGACCTGATCAGAGGTATCAACCTCATCATTTGACTGCCTAGCATCACAAGTACATCCAGCACAGACACACTTCTTTCTAGTCTCTAAACAATGAAGTTCCTCCCAAAGTTTCCGTAAATTGTTAGAATAGACAGCCAAAGAATCAGTACCTTATTTAATATTTGTTAACTGTTTCTTGATATTAAACACTCGCATTTTATCACTCTGTCCAAATTTCTCCTCTAATTCAAGCCATAAAGCTCTAGCAGATGAAGTATAGACATACAGATCAGACAATTCTTTTGTCATAGCATTTAAAAGCCAAGATGTTACCATTGAATCAACGGAGCTCCATTGAAGAAATTGATCCGAGGATTCATCAGCAGGTCGAACACAGCTTCCATTAACAAAGCTAAGCTTGTTCTTAGCTTTAAGTGCAATGCAAATGGAACGACGCCAAATAGTGAAATTATGCATATTCAAAGGATTAGTCACAAGCTGAAGACCTGGATTATCAGAAGCATGAAGAAAGTAAGGATTCTTGCGCAGAATTACATCAGACGCAGAATCAGTACTGGAAAGAGGTAAAGTATTATGTGTAGTAGCAGAGGAATTATCAGAAGTAGTCATGGCGAATTGAGGAAAAAGGAGAGAGAGAAAGAAACGAGACGAATCACAGAGTTTAGGAACGATTTAGCTCTGATACCATGTGAACTATTGGTAAACAGAGAGAAAAGCGGAAGAAAGTAATAGAAATGAGGAAAGAACTTGAGTATTATTCACACTGAAGTCGTTTAAATATACAACCACCAAAGGGTAACAAAGTAAATTCCTCCTAACTGACTGAAACTAACTTGTGAACTACTTCTAACAGAAATGTAAAAATGATCCTGTACATCTCTTCTGTCTAAAACTAATTTACATCAAACTGTACATGTCATCAAAGACATTGAGCAGATGGAATCCTTGAGAACAATAATGGCAGAAAACACTTCTATAATACAAGTGCCACATTCATTGGTGAGATTAAGAAGCATTGGATATATATCAATAGGTGCTTATGAAGGAAGAATACTAGACATATTTCCTTCTCTTGTTTGGTCTTGGATGCCACTCATGACGGTTCCTCATCAGTCTCATATTCAGGCATTTGTAGGGAGGATATCTTCTATGATTTCCTTCTCAGTAAATAATTATATTATTGGTCTATCTGATATTCCTTTCAGTCTTTCAATGCTTCAAACTGTTTGGGAAGAATGCCAACCAACATTTCGGGTAAATGGAAATGTAAAAGGAGCTTTGGATGCCTTGTGTACCGCAAATTGTATAGAATTAAAATCAATATTAAATGGATCACAAATCTCCCAAATGGAAGCTTCTAGTTCATTAGATGATCATAATCGACATTACAATGCATGCTCAGTAGATTCCTTCAATTCTCTTATCATTCCAATGGGAGTGTGCAACACAGAAATCATGTTGAGCATTTTACAGGTATGTGTTTCCCTCTTTATTTGCTTGTATTACTATTAAGTGTAGAAACAATAAAACACTATAAATGTTGTTGATTGCATGTGTTGAGTATATATTGGAGTATTGGACTATGCTATGAGAGAGGTAGATAGCAATGATTTTGTCACAACGCAAAGTGACATCACATAGAAATATGAGGTTAATCAAGTTCAATGAGATATCACAGTAGCATAATTATTTTAGTAGGAAAACTGGCTTAAGAACAATATTCAACCTAACACTAAAACAGTTGATAGACTTTTTTCATTAGCACTCCAAAAGACTAAATGTGTATAAAAGTTTATATAACTTGAAAAACAAATAACACATGAGAAGGTTGAATCATGGATTAAAGTAAATGATCACTTTTTGCAAAATGCAATTCTAAATAAGTTGTAATCACTAAACAATAATAGTTCTTAAAAGTGAAAACAATTGAGAAGATAATTGCAAGTTTTAACTAGTAAATTCGAAAATACTAACAAAGTTTTTTCTATTGTAACCTTTATGGTTTCTGATGGTTTTATCTCACTTATCCTTAGTTTTAAGGAACAAAGCTCTTTCACATTCTTTTGGTAGAGGGCTAGGTAAGGATTAACAAAATTGAGATACAAATTGTAAAATTCTAAGCAACATGGGATAACAAAGAATTCTTCAAAGACTGAGCATATATATTCCAGAGAATTATCCAATTCAATTTTTATTATGAGCAATATAGCAATATAAAGCATTTTTTTTCAGCTTTCTAATATCATTTACAAATTGTTTATGTTCACATGAAGTAAATAATGTTTCACATTCTTACAAGAAAGAAGCTAAATTTTCTAAACTAATTACAAATGGATTGCCACAAGCCCACACCATAAAATTGACAATGGCCTATTTGCATTATTATGATTTTGCTTTACATAATAATTTTCCACATTTTCAATATTTTATTCATTAAAAGTTAATTCTAGAATTTCCTTGTGAACATGCTATATATATTTGTTGTAGGGATGTAATGAAAAATATCCTAGTTGCTTCATGTACAAGGCCGAAGGATGCTCAGTATCTTTCAAGGTGCCTCGAGTTATTAGCGGTTACTTGAAAGCAATGGTTCTTAAAATTGCTTATTTCTCTTGCACCAATAATAACAAATTAGTATCTGAATTTCTCACAAATATTTGGATCATTAACTTCACCAAGACTACGATTATGCATTACCAGGGAGATTCAGAAACTTGCTCTAATGATAAAAAATGGCAGAGTATCATATCAAATTTTGAAGCTGGTGATGCAGTGGAGGTTGTAGTAAAATTTGTATGTCATGATCTTATTGTGAACAAAGTTTTTGCTTACCTGATTTATGGGGAATAAATAACTTGAACCATGGTTTTAAAATAGGTAGGAGAGACATCATTGAACTTATAAGTCACACTTCATGTATGATTCTATGTTGAATTTGTAATAACAGCCTTAAGCTTTGCCTTGTTTGACTGATATGAATTAGTATGTGCCTATTAAAAGAAATAATTTATTTTTCTAAAATATGATTTAATTTGTATTATGGCTGCAGTTATTAATGTGTTTTTGGACGAGCACACATACAATATGTTGAGAATACTTTATGTGTGATGACTTGGTTGGTTAAATTAAATTTATATTGGTGTATTATATATGATAATGTATAGAAAAGAAAACCATTTTACCATTTTCAAGCTTATTAGAATGACAATTCATAATCTCAAAACTCAGTAGATATGTTTGAATGAGAAATCAGGATTTATATAACAAGGGAACAAAAGGGTGTGTAATATATATATTTAACAGGAAAATATTATTAAGGAAAACAAAGATAGTAAAAAATTTGACTTAAGTTTTCAAGATATTTCAGTGTTTGTTTCATATTTTAAGGCTTTAAGCTTTCACCTAAAACTCTTTTAAAGATGAAAGTTTCAAGAGGGAGAGCGAAGATAGTTCTATCCTTTTTAAAAAAATTGAAAGTACAAGTTTTGTAAATAATAATAAGGCTAAAGTGCAAATTTGGTCTCATATCTTTGGGTCAGGTCCCAATTTGGTCTCATATCTTTTTTTGTTGTAGATTTGATCTCATATCTTTGGATTAATTGCAGAATTGGTTCTATATCTTTGGATAAGGTTTAGAAGTAGTCTCATATCTTTACAAAAAATCAATTAATAATGGTTGATCCTTTTGCAAAGATATGAGACTAATTCTACAACTTGACTAAAAGATATAAGACCAAAAATGATATGGGGCCGAAATTGGGACCTTTTGTAAAGATGGAGGACCAAAACTGCAACAAAAAAATATACAGAACCAAATTGGGAACTGAGCAAAAGATATGGGACCAAATTTTCATTGTAGCCTGATAATAATAGTAAATTAATAAAAACTCTTCCAATGATGTTTGGCTATTCATTTTTTAGTTTTTAGTTTTCAACATGGGAGAGTTTACAAAAAATGATTCCTAAAAAATGTATCATTTCTGTGATTTTTTGTTTCATCTGTCTTATTCCAAAAACATGCAGTACGAATCCCATAATGGCATATCTACTATTTCTTAAGGATAAGCTAATAATTAAGTTGAACATCTTTTTATTAGGGGAATATCACAACTCAAAGAAAGCGTCTCAACAATAAATAAATGTTATAGCATTCATCAATTAAGAAAAATAAACCCGTGAGCATATGAAGTAGAAAATGTGGTTTAATCACTTTACTGTTCTAATTGTATCATGAACTGTGTCTCGTCTGCTACCTTCTCTTTATTGCTGAATGGCCAGGTGTCAACTAACATTAATGTTCAGAGAGGTCTCAGGCAAGGGGATCCCTTGTCTCCTTACCTTTTCATATTATGCATGAATGTTTTCTCCTGTCTCATGACTGACGCAAAAGCTGATAATCACTGTAAGGGTATTAGCTTTGCTAGAAAAGGGCCAGCTATCTCACACCATATGTATATATGTGGATGACTTAATTCTTTTCTTTAAAGAGGATGATCACTCTCTAGGTTTCATCAAGCATACTCTTGACACATTCTGTGGTAAAGCAGGTTTGAGTATTAATGTTCAGAAGTCAAACCTTGTCATGAGTCCTAATACCCCAAGGGATGTTAAATCCTCGCTATCGCAACTGTTCGAGGTGGGTTTGACTGATAAATTGGGAAAATACTTGGGAGTCTTCATTGATGACAGAAAGGATTTAAAGCGGAATTTTGATGACCTGCTGGGGAAAATTAACAAAAGGTTGTGGCTGGAAAAGTCATCTCATATCTCAAACAGGAAGGGTTACTTTGATTAAATCAGTTATGCAGTCGGACCCGGTGTACAAGCTTTCTTGCTTTCAGGCGCCGGCTAGGATTACATATGCACTGAATGGAGTGATGACTAAATTTTTTTAGGGCTTCAATGGTGATAAAAAGAGGATGCATCTTCTTAACAGATAGTTCTTTTCAAGCCTAAATCAATGGGTGGTCTGGGCTTTCGCGACGCTGCAATTGTCAATAAAACTCTACTTGCGAAGCATACATGGCGAATTCTAGACAATCCAAAGTCAATTGTTTCAGCATGGGTACAAAATAGGTACATCGTCCCTTTCTCTTATTTCGTTACAAAACCGAGTCCTTCCATTGCTGTTGTTTGACAAGGCATTAAGAAAAACGCCCACATCATCACGAACCACCTCAAGTGGAAGCTTGGGATGGGAGAAAGAGTCGATATAAGGAGACGCTTTTGGGATAAGCACATCAGTGGGACGTCGGCTGGTGTGTTGGTAAGTGATCTCTTGAACCATTCAGACCATTGTTGGGATCTGGAGAAGATTTTGCGTGTTTGCTCTGATGATCAGTTGCAGTGTCTGATGAGCTTGCTTACACCGGCGAGGCTCATTCCTGATTCCCTCTGTTGGTCCCCTGTTGCCATTGGGTCGTATACTACTGTTGCGGGTTATGATCTGCTCAGCCGATTGTACCATCCAGATCATGATAATAATTCCACTTCATCCTGCTTCCCTTGGAAGGACTTTTAGAAGACGAAAGCGCCGGTGAGGGTTCTACTGACTGTGTGGAAGATCTAGCATAATGCGATTCGTACCTCCATCCTTAATCTCCATCGTTTTCGTTGTGAAATCGTTTGTCCATTCTATGGGGCTAAGGATGACTCGGTCTCTCATATGTTCCTTCAATGTGACTTCGCTAGCTAGGGCGGTGTGGTTCGATCTTCCTGTTTCCCTAAAGGTAAGTAGGTCATTGCAATTTCACACATGGTTCAAGGCATGGATCAGGCGTTGGAGAAGGAATCCCTCCCTATTCTACGAGTCGTGGATCTCCATTCTTGTTGGGCTTGAAGTCATTTGGTGATATAGGAATGAAATTGTTTGGCAGAATTCGAAGGTTAATCCCTCCATGGCCATAAGAGCCATTTAGTCCACGGTTCAGTTTTATGTTGATGTCTTTTTTTGTATGTCTGTAGCGTCGTACTTTTTGAATGCTAACGAGTTTATGGCGTCGTCGAGTCGTGCCCCTAAAGGCCCCATGAGTTCTCTCAATCTGGTGGACCAATAGGGATGGACACCTCTCGACTTCGTCGGTTTGTGTTTCTTACGGTTTTTATGCTATAAAAAAAAACAAAAATACTTCAATTCAAAGGAGTCCAAGTTAAACAACTTTTAAACAATTCTTAGGCATAGTTCAGAAGAATAAAGAAGACTGAATATATGATTGTTTGATTATCTCAATTTCTTTTCTGCTTAGGTTTATAATATAATTAGATAGCCCTAACAACTAACAAGTCCTTAATTTTCTGATTGAAGTCCCAAAAACTTCAATTTTACTTAATTATTTCTTATGTTTCCAAAAGAACCTATATATGAATAAGTTTGGAAAATATTGTTGGGAAATTATAGAGAAGCGCAGTGGAAAAACACATAAAATTAAAATTTTGCCAACTCTATAATTCCCATCAAGGATCCACTATCTGAATTCATGCTAGTAAAGAAAGAATGTATACCTAAAATCAATCGGTAGCTTTGAATTCTGCGATTCCGAGAAGTCCACTCCAACGTGTCCTTCCTCTGCCGGTGATCCACACGAACAGTTTTGTAGACACCGAGGTGCTAGCCTCCAATTCTTTTCTCCAAAAGAATTCGGGAACCCAATCTACGGTTCTTGAATGCTCAAGAACAATTCTTGAACCTTCAAGAAAAGTGGAGCACAAATACACATACAAACCCTAAACCTCTTTAGGGTTAGTCGAACCTATCTCTCACTTAGAAATTAGTCGACTTTCTCTCTCCTTTTGAAGAACTCGACTTTCTCTCTAAAATTATGGTTTAGGCGAAAATTTTAGTCTCACTTAAAACTAGGCTAAGTCGACTTTGCATGTGTATGTATATATAGTGTTTCATTAGGGTTAGGGAATCATATTCCCTAACTCATGAAATTTGGGAATTTACAATAAAGAAATCTTGAATTTATGATATTACACTAATATTATAATTCAAAACTAAAAGGCAATTTAAATTTAAATTTCAAGATCAAATCTTGAAACTAAATCTTGAATGCCCAATCCTTATTGGTCAAGAGGATTTGAATTCTTAATTAAAATATTACATTAATATCTTAATTTGAAATTCAAGATGCAATCTTGAAAACCAAAATGAAAGATCAAATCTTGAAAACCAAAATCAATTCTTAATTAAAATATAACTAACTCCATATTTATCTAGGAATTAATAATTAAAATAACAACCCTAACTCTTAGGAAGTTATAACTAACTTATTAATTTTCCAAACAAATTAAAATATTACCCTAATATCTTTAATTCAAATTTGAATCTTGAATTCAAATTCCCTAACAATATTGAATTAAAATATTACCCCAACATCTTTAATTCAAACTTGAATCTTGAAATCAAATCTTGAATTCAAATTCAAATCTTGATTTAATTTAACAAAACATTTTCATTTATTAAAACCAAGAAGTATGAGGTGCCACCTCCTTCCTTGTTATCCAAATATTAGTGAATTTAATAAATCAATAATCCCTTAACTTTTAGGAGGCTTATCCAATTTATTATTCCCTAATATTTTAAACAAGAATTCAATTGTAAATAGATTAATCAAATTAACTATTTAACAATTAATATATTTAAATTTGTCTAACAAATTTAAATATCATAAACGTAGATATTATTTAAGACAAGTCTTCATGTCCTAAGACATTCAACTATGTCTTAAATCGTGTCACTAAAATGACTCACGAATTAACCCTATTTCGTGTCCCTTTACGGCATCTTGATCTTGCTCGTGTGTGACCCAGCAGGCCTCACGTGAAGTTGGCAGCAAGCCATCTCTATGACTCACGAATTGAGAGCGGACTCTAGCAAGCCATCACGACTACCCAAAACATGTGAGTTATCGTTTTAACAAAACCAATTTAACCTTAGTACCACCTTGTCATAATCCCTATTGTCACACGATAGTTTTGTCATGGATAAGGCACGGGAAAATCATCCTTATTCAAAACCACAACTTTCTCGATTCCTTGAGTCAGTCCCATTTCCCTGTGTGGCCACACATTCCTTGGACAGACTCATCGAGGGGCCCAGTTAAATATCTCTCATCTTAATGAGGGACAAGATTCCTTCTTGGTCAACCACATTCCTCAGCACAGTAAACAACCAAACCCGTACCTAGCCTGTATGGAAACCCTGTTACGGGCAACGTTGGACTAGGCCAAAGTTTGACATCCACAATGTCGGAATAGTCAAGACCTCAAGTCTAAGTGTAATACCCGAGTGTATAAGGGACTAAAATGAAAGATTTAGAAAGTTTTAGTAATATTACTATTAATAATTTGTGAGCATAAATAATATAAGAGGGATTAAAATAAAAGAGAAAGAGTAAAGTGGTGAGAATGTGAGTGTTAAGGAGTGTTTTAAAATAAATTAGAAAGTTTGGGGGGAGAAAATGTAGTTCTAGCCATTATTTATAAAGGTTTTATATATGATTTAGGAAAGGGGAGAGAGATCGTGAGAAAGAAAGAAAGAAAGAAAAGAGAAAGAGAGAAAGAGAGAGAGGGAGCCGCGAGAGAGAAGAAGAGAAAGGAGAAGAAGAAAGAGACGAAGAAGGAGAAGAAGAAGGAAGAAGAAGACGAGAGAAGCCATGAAAGATTGAAGTTGGAGCTTGGAGGAGCAACTATAGGTAGGGTTTCTTTCCCTTTCTCCTCATCTCAAACCCTGTTTCTCTCTTGGTTTGCCTAGGGTTTTGTTTAGATTGTTAAGTTTGATGATTTGCTTGATGTTTATGTGAAATTTGGCTAATTGTGAGTTCAATGTGCATGTATGAGTCAAGTATGTGCATTCAATGTGTTGATTTCAAAGGTAGGGTTTATAAGTTGTTTTGGAATATGTTGAACCATGATTATATAAATGAAGATTAAATGTTGTTGTTTTTCTTATTGATGAGTTTTGATGTATATTTGCTAAATATATGATGATTGTGTGAATTGGGTAAAAAGGGGGTTAGGGTTTGTGATGTTGATGAATTCCTTAAACATGTTTGGGGTTGTTAAATGAATGGGCCTTGATGTATAAATCATGTGTTAATTGTTAAGAATCAAGTGTTGGGTTTAGGAATGAGTATGTATGCATCTTGGGACCAAAACGTAGCTTTTCTGCCTTGTTTGGTAAAATTACAGTTTGGTCCCTGAATCTTGTTTTGTCATTTACAGTTTGGTCCCTGTTTCATGTTTGGTCATTGTAGACTTGTTTTGGGATAAATATACTTGAGAAATGTGTGTAAAAGATGTTTAAATGATAGTGTTTCATGAATGGTTGTTGTTGAAGTATAAATGATAGAACTTTAGTTAATTCTTAAAAGAATGTATAAAGGATTTAACTTTGGTGTCTAATTATGCATTTGATTATGCTAATTGGACAATAGATGAATTAATGAATAAGTTATAAGTGAGTTGTGATATATTTATAATTGAAGATATGAGAATAAGAAAATGATATGTATATGCGAAGTATGAATAAAGAATATGTGGTTGTGTTTATGTTGTGACATGGTTATAACTGTTAAGAGTATATGACTAAAGTGAGTTATATGTAAAGAAGAATTATGTGGATTGTTAATAGATGGATGAATGAGTGGTTATGAATAATCATTATATTATGATTGATGTGTTGTATGCTTGGAACTGTGTCATGACTCACTGAGGTGTGTGATCCTCCCCATTACTCGCGATGAGTATTTGGGTAATGTCCTTTGGTGGATTCCATTGGATGGCCTAAGGTGGATTCCTTAGGTGACAGGCTGTTGGATTGTGCACGTCGGAGGACGCTCTGGAAAGCCTAAGGTCTAGATGACCACTTGATCTATGTTCATGACACTTGTGCTGGTTACCTGGATCGGGGTAATGGTTGACTCGATTGTCACCACCAGCCTTGATTGTGTTGGAGATTGTGCCCTAGGGCCAATCATTTTATAGATATGTTGAGAACATATCAATTAATTTATGGAGATAAATTAATGGTTATCATATTATTAGCATGTTTACTATGATAACAGTCCGTGATTAATTATGAGATAATTAATCTAAACC